>OU823273.1:0-15454 GCA_917490735.1 Dryobotodes eremita | reverse complement strand
TTTTATTAATTATTAAATAATAATATAAATAAAACAATTATCATTCAAATAATAAATCTAAATAAATAAATTTTAAAATTATTAACTTGATAAATATTATAAAATATAGAATATTTCTTTAAGATCTTTGTTATACCAAACCCTCTATATAATTCACTTCAACCTAAATCAATATTCTTTAATAAATTTTGACCAAAATTTAAAAAATAATAATTTAATCTATAAGTTGATAAATTTGGTATAAATCATATAACACATAAGAAATTTCTTAAATTATAAGTTACAATAAACTTATTAACAGAATAAATCTTTATGTTTCTAACTAGATATCCTATAAACCCCCCAATTAAACTAACATAAATCACTATTATTTTTAAATTAAAAGGTAAATAAATCATGTAAGGATAAGAAAAAATTATTCATCTTAAAAATCTTCCTCTAATAACTCTTATAAATAATAAAACAAATATTCTCTTTAATATAATATAATCCTCATCATATAAATTATAAATTCTTATTAAATTATAATCACTCACTATTAAATACATTGTTAAACGAAAAGTATAAAATATAGTTAAACCAGTAGAAATATAATATAAAAAAAAAACTATTAAATTTAAATTTCTAAATCTCACTATCTCTAAAATCAAATCCTTAGAATAAAATCCGGCTAAAAAAGGAATACCACAAAGAGCCATATTAGAAATATTTATACATAAAGAAGTTAAAGGAATATATAATCTAATCCCCCCCATAAAACGAATATCTTGAGTATCATTTATCATGTGAATAATAACCCCAGCACATATAAATAATAAAGCCTTAAATATAGCATGAGTTAATAAATGAAAAAAAGCTAAATCAGGTAATCCTATTCTTAAAATTCTTATTATTAAACCTAATTGTCTTAAAGTAGATAAAGCAATAATTTTTTTTTAAATCAAATTCATAGTTAGCAGAAATACCAGCTATAAATATTGTTAACCCCGATAATAATAATAATAATTTAAAAAAAAATATATCTAATAATAACATATTAAATCGAATTAATAAATAAACACCAGCTGTAACTAAAGTAGAAGAATGAACTAATGCAGAAACAGGGTGTGGGAGCGGCTATAGCCGCTGGTAATCAAGATCTAAAAGGAATTTGAGCACTTTTTGTTATTGAAGCTAAAATAATTAATCTGCCAATTATTTTTATTTCTCAATCATTATTTATAAACTCTAAATAAAAAATATAATTTCAACTACCATAATTTATTATCCAAGAAATTGATATTAAAATAAGAACATCACCAATTCGATTTCTTAAAGCAGTTAATATACCTGCATTATAAGATTTTAAATTCTGATAATAAATAACTAAACAATAAGAAACTAACCCTAAACCATCTCACCCTAATAAAATTCTAATAATATTGGGGCTAATAATTAATAATATTATTGAAAAAACAAATAATAAAACCAAAATAATAAATCGCATTAAATTTAACTCAGATCTTATATATCTTTTTCTATAATAAATAACAACTGAAGAAATTAAAAAAACAAACATTATAAATAATAAAGATATTCAATCTAATAAAATAGATATAATAATTGTTATTGAATTAAAAGAAATAACTTCCCATTCTAATAAAATAACTATATTATTTATAATAAAATAAATTATAAAAAAAAAATTTATAATTCTTATTAAAAATAAAAAAATAAATGAAATAAAACAAATCGAATATTTTATATTATTAATAATTTAAAATGAATTTATTCATATTTTTGATACCACAAATCAATATTTTTATTAAATTATTTAAATAAAATCAAATTATTCTATAATCAATCTTTAAAATTAAAATATTTAAAGGTAATCAATGTAACATCAATATTAAATATTCCCGAGAAACCCCTGTATAATATCTATAAATACCAGAATAATACTTTCCATGTTGAACAAATGAATATAAATATAATCTATACCCAGCACTAAAAAAGAAATTAATATTAATATAATTATAGAAATTCAAGATCATCTTATTAATCTATTAATTAAACTAATTTCCCCTACAAGATTTAATCTAGGTGGGGCAGCTATATTGGAAGATATTAATAAAAATCACCACAATCTTATAGAAGGTATAAAATTTATTATACCCTTATTAATATATAATCTTCGTCTATGTAATCGCTCATATCTAATATTAGCTAAACAAAACATCCCAGAAGAACATAAGCCATGACCAATTATTAAAACATAAGATCCTATAAATCCCCAATAATTTATAACTATAATTCCTCTAATAACAATTCTTATATGAGCTACAGAAGAATAAGCAATTAATGATTTAATATCTACCTGACAAAAACACTTTAATCTAATATAAAACCCCCCAATTAAACTAATAACAACACTAATATAATTTAATTTTAAATTTACCTCTTGTAAAAAAATTAACAATCGTAATAAACCATAACCACCTAATTTTAACATAATACCAGCTAAAATTATAGAACCTGATACAGGAGCTTCAACATGAGCTTTGGGTAACCATAAATGAACAAAATATATAGGTATTTTAACTAAAAAGGCTATAATTATAGAAAAATATAATAAATATAAATTAAAATTAAAAAACTTTAAAAAATAAATTATTATACAATTTATCTCATTAAAAATATAAAAAATCCCTATTAATAAAGGTAAAGAAACAAATAAAGTATAAAATAATAAATATATTCCAGCTTGAATACGTTCAGGTTGATACCCCCAACCAATAATTAATAATAAAGTAGGGATTAAACTACCCTCAAAAAATAAATAAAATATAAATATATTTATTGTTCTAAAAGTTAAATATAACATAATTAATAAAAAAATAACATTAAACAAAAAAAAATTAATATAAAAATTTATTTTATATAAATTTTCTCTAGCTATAATTATTAAAATAGAAATTCATATTCTTAATATAATTAACCCATAAGATATAACATCACAAGATATTATATATCTTAAATTACAAAATAAATTTAATCTTATTCTTAAATTTATAAATAAAAATATTAACAAAAATAACATTATTTGAACCAATCAAAATATATTTTTTATAAAACACAAAGGAATTATAAAAATTATTATAATTAAAAATTTTATCATTATATTTTAAAATAATAATCATAATTTACTAATATATATATATATATATATATATTATGTATATTATTATTTTATAATAAATTAAATCTTTGAAAATAATCATTACCATGAGTTCGAATTATAGAAACTAAAATAGATAAACCTAAAGCACCCTCACAAACTGAAAAAACTAAAAATACTATTAATATATATAAATCATAATCAATTAAACTCAAATAAATCAATAAAAAAAAAAATAATCTTAAAACAATAAACTCTAATCTAAGTAAAACAATTAATAAATGTTTATGTTTAGAAATAAAAATCAAATTACCAACAAGAAATATAAAAATAAAAATAACCCATATATTTAAAATTATCATTTGTTTTTATAGTTTAAATAAAATATTGGTCTTGTAAATCAAAGTTAAGTAATTTACTTTAAAAACTTCAAAGAAAAAGAACTTCTTTATCAATAATCTCCAAAATTATTATTTTAATTAAACTATTCTTTGATTTGATATTATTAAATTTACTTTATCAATAATATTAATTATAATTTCTTTTTTTATATTATTATTAAATAATCCCCTTTCCATAGGATTAATAATTCTAATTCAAACCTTATTAACATGCTTATTAACAGGTATAATAATTAAAACATATTGATTTTCATATATTTTATTTATTACCTTCTTAGGGGGTTTACTAGTCTTATTTATTTATGTTTCAAGAATTGCATCAAATGAAATATTTAAACCTATAATCAATTTAAAAAAAATATTTTTATTTTTATTAATTTTAATTATAATAATTCAACTTATAGCCTCAAATAAAATATCTTGAATAAATTTCTCAATAAACTCAGATATAAATAATTTTCTTAATTTAATATTATTTTTTAATAATGAAAATAGAATCAACTTAAGAAAACTATACAATAACCAAACATTTTTAATTATAATAATACTAGTAATTTATCTTTTTATTACTCTAATTGCCGTTGTAAAAATTACTAATATTTTTTATGGGCCAATTCGATCATCCTTAAACTAAATTTAATGACAAATAAATTTCTAACCTTACGAAAAACTCACCCTATTTTAAAAATTATCAATGGATCATTAATTGATTTACCTTCCCCTTCAAATATTTCAGCCTGATGAAACTTTGGATCTCTATTAGCATTATGTTTAATTATTCAAATTTTAACAGGATTATTTTTAACTATATATTATACAGCTAATATTGAAATAGCATTCTATAGTGTAAACTATATTTGTCGAAATGTAAATTATGGTTGACTAATTCGAACTATTCATGCTAATGGAGCCTCTTTTTTTTTTATTTGTATTTATATACACATTGGACGAGGAATTTATTATGAATCATTTAATTTAAAATACACCTGAATAGTTGGGGTAATTATTTTATTTTTATTAATAGCAACAGCATTTATAGGATATGTTCTACCTTGGGGACAAATATCATTTTGAGGGGCAACTGTTATTACAAACCTTTTATCTGCTATCCCATCTTTAGGGGTTATATTAGTAAACTGAATTTGAGGAGGATTTGCTGTAGATAATGCTACTTTAACTCGATTTTATACTTTTCATTTTCTCCTACCTTTTATTATTCTTATAATAACAATAATTCATTTATTATTCCTCCATCAAACTGGTTCTAATAACCCCTTAGGAATAAATAGTAATTTAGATAAAATTCCCTTTCATCCATTTTTTACTTTCAAAGACTTAATTGGATTTATTATTTTATTATTTTTATTAACTATTTTAACACTAACAAACCCATATTTACTTGGAGATCCTGATAATTTTATTCCTGCTAATCCTTTAGTTACCCCTGTTCACATTCAACCAGAATGATATTTCCTATTTGCTTATGCAATTTTACGGTCAATTCCAAATAAATTAGGAGGGGTAATTGCCTTAGTAATATCTATTTTAATTTTAATTATTCTCCCATTTACCTTTAATAAAAAAATTCAAGGTATTCAATTTTACCCTATTAATCAAGTATTATTTTGATCTATAGTAACAATTGTTATTTTATTAACTTGAATTGGGGCTCGACCAGTTGAAGACCCCTACATTATCACAGGACAATTATTAACTATTTTCTATTTTTCGTATTTTATTATTAACCCCTTTATTAATAAATACTGAGATAATTTACTTTTTAATTAAATTAATGAGCTTGTTATAAGCATTTGTTTTGAAAACTTAAGAAAGAATTATATTTCTATTAATTTATACTAAAAAAAAATTAAATTATAATAATAAAATTTTAAACCCTAAAAAAAATAATAAAAAATTTAAAGAAATTGGTAAATATCTTTTTCAAGCTAAATACATTAACTTATCATATCGATAACGGGGTAAAGTTCCACGAACTCAAATAAATAAAAAAAGAAATTAATATTAACTTCAAATAAAATATAACTCTTAAATTAAAACCCCCTAAATAAATTAGAACAAATAATATTCTTATAAATAAAATTCTAGAATATTCAGCTAAAAAAATTAAAGCAAATCCCCCACTTCTATACTCAACATTAAAACCTGAAACTAATTCACTCTCACCTTCAGCAAAATCAAAGGGAGTACGATTAGTCTCAGCTAATCTAGATCTTATTCAACATAATCTTAAAGGAAATATTAAAAAAATAAATCATACTAAATTTTGGTATAAAAAAAAATTTAATAAATTAAATCTTATAATTATAATAATTCTAGATATTAAAATTAAAGCCAATCTAACTTCATAAGAAATAGTTTGAGCTACAGACCGTAAACCCCCTAACAAAGCATAATTTGAATTAGAAGACCAACCAGCCACTATTACAGTATAAACACCTAATCTAGTACAACATAAAAAAAATAAAAGACCTAAATTAAATCTAATTAAATTAAAATAATAAGGAATTAATATTCAAATTATTAATGATAAAATAAAACTTAATACTGGAGAAAAATAATATCTTAAATAATTAGAAAAATTTGGATAAGTTTGTTCTTTAGTAAACAATTTAATAGCATCCGAAAAAGGCTGTAAAATTCCCATAAATCCTACTTTATTAGGACCCTTACGAATTTGAATATAACCTAAGACTTTACGTTCCAATAAAGTTAAATAAGCAACCCCAATTAAAACACCAATAATTAAAATTAACAAACCAATTATAATTATATAAACATCGAATATAAACATATACTATCTATATAACTCAATTATATATTAATGAACTCTAAAATCATCACATTTTTCTGCCAAAATAGTATATATATATATATATATATATATATTACTATATAATATAATAAATATAATATATAACAACTTATTTTTATTTTATTTTTTTTTAAAACAAATTTAATAAAATTCAAATAACTTAAATTTAATTCAAATATTTAATCCTTTCGTACTAAAATATTTTAATTTTTAAAAGATAGAAACCAACCTGGCTTACACCGGTTTGAACTCAGATCATGTAAGATTTTAATGATCGAACAGATCAAAAATTTTAAACTTCTGCATTTAAATTTTATCTTAATCCAACATCGAGGTCGCAAACTCTTTTTCTTATTTGAACTAAAAAAAAAAATTACGCTGTTATCCCTAAGGTAATTTTTTCTTATAATCAATATTATTGGATCATTTAACCACTTATAAATGTATTTATATAAAAAAAAGTTAAATATATTTTTCTGTCACCCCAACAAAATAAATAACTTAATTTCAATTTTATATTATTAAATAATCTTAATTAAATTAATTATAAAACTCTATAGGGTCTTCTCGTCTTTTTAATTTATTTTAACTTTTTAATTAAAAAATTAAATTCTATTTATAATTAAGAGACAGTTTATATTTCATCCAATCCTTCATACAAGTCACCAATTAAATGACTAATGATTATGCTACCTTTGTACAGTCAAAATACTGCAGCCCTTCAATTATTAAATCAGTGGGCAGATTAGACTTTATATTATTTACAAAAAGACATGTTTTTGATAAACAAGTGAATATAATTTTTTGCCGAATTCCTTTTAATTAATTTAATTAAAAATAATTAATTAATAATTTATATTTATATACTAATTTTATCATTATACCATAATTTAAAAAATTAAAAATATATTTTTTATAAATAATATAAAAATTTATTAAATTTTATTTTAAATGAAATTATTTATAATAAATTAAAATTTTTTAACAATATAAATTATAAAAATTTCAATTAAATTTAATCAATATTTATATAAATTTAAATTAAAGCTTATCCCTTAAAATATAAATCTATTTTATAAAAAAATTAATTAATTAATTTTTTTATAAAATAAAATAAAATTAAATTTTTTTCTAAAAAAACTAGATATATTTAAAAACGATTAACATTTCATTTCCAATTAATTATTTAAAATATTTATGCAACAATAACTTTATTAATTAATTATCTCTTTTAAATTCGAGAATTTTTTAATTAAAAATATTTTTTAATAAACTCTGATACCCAAGATACACTAAATTAAAACTACTTTAAATTAAATTTATATTTCAAATATTTCAAAATTCTTTTACAATACTAATTTACTATAAATTATTTAATTTTTTCTTTAAAAATACTTTAACCCCCCAAAATATTTTTATTTAAAAATTCTTCTATTAAAATAAACTTATTAATTTTTCCCCTCAAACTAATTAATTTTTAATATCTTTTCAATGTAAATGAAATACTTTAAATTCAAGCTCTAATTTGTTCTTTCTAGAAACACTTTCCAGTACCTCTACTTTGTTACGACTTATTTCAATTTATTATTTATATGAAAGCGACGGGCAATATGTACATATTTTAATTTTCAATCATTTTATTAAATTAAATAAAATTACATTTAAATCCACTTTCAATTAATTAATTACAAATTAATATCCATTTAAATAAATTTATTGTAATCCATTATATTCTTAATTATAATCTGCATCTTGATCTGATTTAAATTCTTATAATAATTTTTAAATATTAATCTCATTAAAAAATATTTTTTTAACAACGATATACAAAATTATAAATTAAGTAAATTTATTCGTGGAATATCAATTATTAAACAGATTCCTCTAAATGAACTAAAATACCGCCAAATTATTTAAGTTTCAATAAATAATTATTTACTATTTTAGTATTTTAATTTTAAATTTTAATAATAGGGTATCTAATCCTAGTTTTTTATAAAATTTATTAAATCATAAATAAAAACATAAAATTTTATTAAATTAAAATTTCACCTAATAATTTAAAATTTTTATTATTATATAATTTTATTAATTAATTACTAATAAATTTTAATTTAATTTTTGTATAACCGCAACTGCTGGCACAAAATTTGTTATTAATTAAAATATTACTAAATCTTAATTTCTTAAATAATTTAATATTAATTACTACTTTATAGATATAAATTATTATTTAAATAATTTAAAATTTACACTAAAATATATATGTAAAATAAACTTAAAATAAAATTTATAAACCATAAAAAATTTATTTATATGTAGATTTTTTTAAATAGAATTTTTTTTTTTTTTTTTTTATATTAAAATATTTAATATAAATTATTAAATTTTAAATAATTTATTTTTTTTCTTTTTATAATATTAATATTAAACCTAAATTGGAAATTAAACAATTAATATTTGTATAAATTATATTATATTATATTAAATATTAATTAATTAAAAATTTATATATATATATATTTATATTAATATATTAAATTTTTAATATATATATATATATATATATGTATATTATACATTAAGTTTATTAATTAAACCATTTTCAATAAATTTTCATATAAATAAAAAAAAAAATTAAAAATAAGCTAAAAT
The DNA here is from genome assembly GCA_917490735.1 of Dryobotodes eremita. Lineage (NCBI taxonomy): Eukaryota > Metazoa > Arthropoda > Insecta > Lepidoptera > Noctuidae > Dryobotodes > Dryobotodes eremita. The sequence continues at coordinate 6,408 of OU823273.1, read as the reverse complement.
TAAGCTTTTGGGTTCATACCCCAAATATAAAGGAAATACCTTTTTTTTAAAAATAAAGTGCCTGATTAAAGGGTTATTCTGATAGGATAAATTAAGTAATTATTTTACCTTTATTATATTTTATAGAATTAAACTATATCTAATAGTATCAAAAACTATTGTGCATCTTACACTAAAATATATAATTTGAATTGAAAATTCTCAAAAGAAATATTATTTTCTTATTTTAAATTTTTTTTTTATTTAATTCCAATAAGATATTTTTTCTTTTTATTTTATTTTTTAGAACTTTAATTTCTATTTCTTCTAATTCATGGTTTGGTTGTTGAATTGGCTTAGAAATTAATCTCTTAAGATTTATCCCCCTAATTTCTAATTCTAATAATTTATTATCAACCGAAGCATCATTAAAATATTTTCTTACTCAATCTATTGCTTCTATTAATTTTTTATTTACAATTTTAATAAAAATAATTTTAATAAAAAATTTTGAAATAAATAACTTCATCTCTATTATAATAAATTCCTCAATACTTATAAAAATAGGAAGAACCCCCTTTCACTTCTGATTCCCCAATATTATTGAAGGTTTATCCTGATTTAATAGATTTATTTTAATAACTTGACAAAAAATTACCCCAATAATTATTTTATCTTATTACTTAAATAAAAATTTTATCATTATTATCATTATTATAAACATTATAATTGGAGCTATTGGAGGTTTAAATCAAACCTCTTTACGTAAATTAATGGCCTTTTCATCAATTAATAATTTAGGGTGAATGCTTTCATCAATTATAATCAGAGAAACTTTATGATTTTTTTATATTTTAATATATTCATTTATAATTAGAATTATATGTTTCTTATTTTATATTATAAATATATACTTTATTAATCAATTATTCATTAATAATATAAATTTTTTTATTAAAATAAACTTATTAATTAATTTTCTTTCTTTAGGAGGATTACCCCCTTTTATTGGATTTTTTCCTAAGTGAATTATTATTAATTTTTTAATTAATAATAAAATATATTTATTAACTTTTTTTTTTATTATAATAAGTTTAATTATATTATTTTTTTATATTCGTATTAGTTATTCTGCTTTCATATTTAATTATTTAAAAATAAAATGATTTAAAATTTTTATTAAAAATAATTATTTTATAGTAATTAATTTTTTTTCCTTTATTTCTTTAACAGGAATGATTCTCAGAACTTTTTTTTTTTATTAAGGTTTTAAGTTAAAATAAACTAATAATCTTCAAAATTATTTATAAAGAAATTATTCTTTAAGCCTTAATAGAAATTTCTACCCCTTAAAATTTGCAATTTTATATCATTATTGAATATAAGACTTAAATGCTAATAAAAGAGAAAATTCTCGTTAATAAATTTACAATTTATCGCTTAATACCTCAGCCATTTTATTAAAATAAGCGAAAATGACTTTACTCAACAAATCATAAAGATATTGGAACTTTATATTTTATTTTTGGTATTTGAGCTGGAATAGTAGGAACTTCACTAAGATTATTAATTCGAGCTGAATTAGGAAACCCCGGATCTTTAATTGGTGATGATCAAATTTATAATACTATTGTTACAGCCCATGCCTTTATTATAATTTTTTTTATAGTTATACCTATTATAATTGGAGGATTTGGAAATTGACTTGTACCTTTAATATTAGGAGCTCCTGATATAGCATTTCCACGAATAAATAATATAAGTTTTTGATTGCTGCCCCCCTCATTAACCTTATTAATTTCAAGAAGAATCGTAGAAAATGGAGCAGAGGAACAGGATGAACAGTATATCCCCCACTTTCATCTAATATTGCCCATGGTGGAAGTTCTGTGGATTTAGCTATTTTTTCCCTTCATTTAGCTGGAATTTCTTCTATTTTAGGAGCTATTAATTTTATTACTACAATTATCAATATACGATTAAATAACTTATCGTTTGACCAAATACCTCTATTTATTTGAGCTGTAGGAATTACTGCATTTTTATTACTTTTATCATTGCCTGTTTTAGCGGGAGCTATTACTATATTATTAACAGATCGAAATTTAAATACATCATTTTTTGATCCTGCCGGAGGAGGAGATCCAATTTTATATCAACATTTATTTTGATTTTTTGGACATCCAGAAGTTTATATTTTAATTTTACCGGGATTTGGTATAATTTCCCATATTATTTCTCAAGAAAGAGGAAAAAAAGAAACATTTGGATGTTTAGGAATAATTTATGCAATATTAGCAATTGGATTACTAGGATTTATTGTGTGAGCACATCACATATTTACAGTTGGAATAGATATTGACACTCGAGCTTATTTTACATCAGCAACAATAATTATTGCAGTTCCTACTGGAATTAAAATTTTTAGTTGATTAGCTACTTTCCACGGAACACAAATTAATTATTCCCCTTCTATTTTATGAAGATTAGGGTTTGTATTTTTATTTACTGTTGGGGGATTAACAGGAGTAATTTTATCAAATTCATCAATTGATATTACTCTTCATGATACTTATTATGTAGTCGCACATTTTCACTATGTTTTATCTATAGGAGCTGTATTTGCAATTTTAGGGGGATTTATTCATTGATACCCATTATTTACAGGTTTATCTCTAAATCCTTATCTTTTAAAAATTCAATTTTTTGTTATGTTTATTGGGGTAAATCTAACTTTCTTTCCCCAACATTTCTTAGGTTTAGCTGGTATACCTCGACGATATTCAGATTATCCAGATTCTTATATTTCTTGAAATATTATTTCATCATTAGGATCTTATATTTCATTATTAGCTATTATATTTATATTAATTATTATTTGAGAATCATTAATTAATCAACGAATTGCTTTATTTGCTTTAAATCTACCATCTTCAATTGAATGATATCAAAATTTACCCCCCGCTGAACATTCATATAATGAATTACCTATTTTAAGAAATTTATTCTAATGTGGCAGATTATATGTAATGGATTTAAACCCCATTTATAAAGGATTATCCTTTTTTTAGAAATTGCAACATGATCTAATTTTAACTTACAAAATGGAGCATCTCCTTTAATAGAACAAATTATTTTTTTTCATGATCATACTTTAATTATTCTTATTATAATTACAATCTTAGTTGGTTATTTAATAATAAGACTTTTATTCAATAAGTATATTAATCGATTTTTACTTGAAGGACAAATAATTGAATTAATTTGAACTATTTTACCGGCAATTACTTTAATTTTTATTGCACTACCTTCTTTACGTTTATTATATTTATTAGATGAATTAAATAACCCCTTAATTACTTTAAAATCAATTGGACATCAATGATATTGAAGATATGAATATTCAGATTTTCATAACATCGAATTTGATTCTTATATAATTCCCTCTAATGAAATATCTCCTAATAGTTTTCGATTATTAGATGTAGACAATCGAATTGTATTACCCATAAACAATCAAATTCGAATTTTAGTAACTGCAACAGATGTAATTCATTCATGAACTGTCCCATCTTTAGGGGTTAAAGTAGATGCTAATCCTGGACGACTTAACCAAACTAATTTTTTTATTAATCGACCAGGTATTTTTTATGGACAGTGTTCTGAAATTTGTGGAGCTAATCACAGATTTATACCTATTGTAATCGAAAGAATTTCAATTAAAAATTTTATTAATTGAGTTAATAATTATTCCTCATTAGATGACTGAAAGCAAGTACTGGTCTCTTAAACCATTTTATAGTAAATTAGCATTTACTTCTAATGAAATATTTAAAGAATTAGTTAAAATTATAACATAAATATGTCAAATTTAAATTATTATATAATATAATATTCTTTTATCCCACAAATAATACCAATTAATTGATTAATTTCTTTTATTTTTTTTTTATTGATTTACTTAATTTTTAATATTATAAATTACTATATTTTTAATAAAAAAAACTTAAATAAAAATAATAATTAAACTTTAAATTAAAAAATTTAACTTGAAAATGATAAGCAATTTATTTTCAATTTTTGACCCCTCAACTAATTTATTTAATATTCCCTTTAATTGAATCAGAACAATTTTAGGTATTATATTTATCCCATATTCATTTTGATTAATTCCAAATCGCCATTATTTTTTTTGAAATTTTATCTTATTAAAACTTCATAATGAATTTAAAACCCTTTTAAAAAATAACTACTTTCAAGGATCTACTTTTATCTTTATTTCTATATTTTCTTTTATTTTATTTAATAATTTCTTAGGTTTATTCCCATACATTTTTACTAGAACAAGTCATTTAACTTTATCATTATCAATTTCCCTACCTTTATGATTAAGATTTATAATTTATGGGTGAATTAATAATTCTCAACATATATTCATCCACATAATCCCACAAGGAACCCCTTCTATTTTAATACCATTTATAGTTTTAATTGAAACTATTAGAAATATTATCCGACCAGGAACTTTAGCTGTTCGTTTAACTGCAAATATAATTGCAGGACATTTACTAATAACACTTTTAAGAGGAACTGGACCTAGAATAAGTTCTTATTTTATTATAATTTTAATCATCATCCAAATTCTATTATTAATTTTAGAGTCTGCAGTAGCAATTATTCAATCCTATGTAATTGCAATTTTAAGAACACTATATTCTAGAGAAGTAAATTAATGAAAACAAATTTTAACCACCCATTTCATTTAGTAGATTACAGACCATGACCTTTAACAGGAGCTATTGGAGTTATAGTTTTAGTTACAGGTATAGTAAAATGATTCCATAATTTTAATATAAATTTATTAATTTTAGGTTATTTAATTGTTATTTTAACAATATATCAATGATGACGAGATATTTGTCGTGAAGGAACTTTTCAAGGTAAACATACAATTTTAGTTACTAAAGGTCTTCGATGAGGAATAATTTTATTTATTGTATCAGAAATTTTTTTTTTTGTTTCTTTTTTTTGAGCATTCTTTCACAGAAGCCTTGCTCCTAATATCGAAATTGGGGCTATTTGACCCCCCACAAGAATCATTCCCTTTAACCCATTTCAAATTCCACTTTTAAACACAATTATCTTAATTAGATCAGGGGTATCTGTTACTTGAGCTCATCATGCTATTATAGAAAATAATAATTCTCAAATAACACAAGGTCTCTTTATTACAATTATATTAGGAGTTTATTTTACAATTCTCCAAGCTTATGAATATTTTGAAGCTCCTTTTACAATTGCAGATAGAATTTATGGATCAACATTTTTTATAGCAACAGGATTTCATGGTTTACATGTAATTATTGGAACTTTATTTTTATTTATCTGCTTAATTCGACATTTAAACAACCACTTTTCTAGAAATCATCACTTTGGGTTTGAAGCAGCAGCTTGATATTGACATTTTGTAGATGTAGTATGATTATTCCTTTACATTTCTATTTATTGATGGGGAAACTAATTATTTATATAATATATTTAGTATATTTGACTTCCAATCAAAAAGTTTAATCATTTTTAATATAAATAATTATTTTAATAACAAATATTTTTTTAATTATTATATTAGTTTCTAATATTATAATATTTTTATCTATTATCTTATCAAAAAAAACCTTTTCAGACCGAGAAAAATGCTCTCCCTTTGAGTGCGGATTTGATCCTAAATCTTCAGCACGAATTCCCTTTTCTCTACATTTTTTTTTAATTACTGTAATTTTCTTAATTTTTGATGTAGAAATTGCACTTATTTTTCCTATTATCCCTCTTTTTAAATTAGTAAATTTTATTTTCTGAACAAAAATTAGATTATTTTTTATTTTTATTTTATTAATTGGATTATATCATGAATGAAATCAAAATATATTAAATTGAACTAACTAATTAATATAATACATATAAATATATATATATATATATAATATATATATATAATATATTAGGATTATAGTTTAAATAAAACATTTGATTTGCATTCAAAAATATTAATTTTATATAATTTATCTTAAATAAGAAGCAATTTTGCATTTAATTTCGACTTAAAAGAAAGAGTTAGGTAACTCCTTATTTATTAATTGAAACCAAAAAGAGGTATATCACTGTTAATGATAAAATTGAATTATTATTCCAATTAAATTAACTTATCTGAAATATAAAGATTAAAACTAAGCTGCTAACTTAATTTTTAGTGGTTAAATTCCATTAATATTTCTATTTATATAGTTTAATCTAAAACTTTACATTTTCATTGTAAAAATAAAATATTTATTTTTATAAATAACCCTTAAATTATTATCATAAAATTTATTTAAAAATAATTTTTATTTCCTTAATATCTTCAATATTATGCTCTAATATAAGCTATTTAAA
>CAKJSZ010000035.1:0-57994 GCA_917490735.1 Dryobotodes eremita | reverse complement strand
ACATACGTTTCTTTTTGTTTGTTTTTCAAAGCTACCCACGAGTGTTTGGTGTCTAAAGACGCGTCTGCTCGCGGGCTGATTGACTGTGTAGTAATTGAAGGTAGCTGCAGAACAAAATTATGAATTTAAGATGGAAAAATATGTTTTTTATATATAGAAATTCATTCAAAAATCGTCTGTCGCCAGAGCAGTTTTTTGGGGTTCTGCGAATTATTACTCACAATATTCTATCAGGCGCGAGTGGCTAGTCGACGCTGGGACTAGCCAGTCGCCGGTGCCACTGACTACTAGCAGGGGCGACTAGCTAGTAGCAGGCGGGACTGACTAGTCGAAATCGCGGCTAGCTAGTCGCATTTACATGCGTTTTATTTTGTTTTTTTTTATAGATTCCCACGTGTGTGAGGTGTCTGCAGACGCGTCTGCTCGCGGGGTCATTGACAAAGCAGTAAACAAAGGTAAATGAAGTTTATAAAAATGAATTTAAGAAGGAAAATTTTGTTTTTTATGTAAAGAAATTCATTCAAAAATCGTCTGGCGCCAGAATATTTTTTGTAGTTCTGCGACGGATAAATCACAATATTCTATCAAGCGCGAGTGGCTACTCGCAAGTGCGACTAGCTAATCGCCGGCGCCACTGACTAGTCGCAGGGGCGACTAGCTAAAAGCAGGCGGGACTGACTAGTCAAAACCGCGGCTATCTAGTCGCATTTACATACGTTTCTTTTTGTTTGTTTTTCAAAGCTACCCACGAGTGTTTGGTGTCTAAAGACGCGTCTGCTCGCGGGCTGATTGACTGTGTAGTAATTGAAGGTAGCTGCAGAACAAAATTATGAATTTAAGATGGAAAAATATGTTTTTTATATATAGAAATTCATTCAAAAATCGTCTGTCGCCAGAGCATTTTTTTGGGCTTCTGCGAATTATTACTCACAATATTCTATCAGGCGCGAGTGGCTAGTCAACGCTGCGACTAGCCAGTCGCCGGTGCCATTGGCTACTAGCAGGGGTGACTAGCTAGTAGCAGGTTGGACTGGCTAGACGAAACCGCGGCTAGCTAGTCGCATTTACATGCGTTTTATTTTGTTTTTTTTTTATAGATTCCCACGAGTGTGAGGTGTCTGCAGACGCGTCTGCTCGCGGACTCATTGACAATGCAGTAATTACAGGTAAATGAAGTTTATAAAAATGAATTTAAGAAGGAAAAGTTTGTTTTTATATAAAGAAATTCATTCAAAAATCGTCTGGCGCCAGAATATTTTTTGTAGTTCTGCGACGGATAAATCACACTATTCTATCAAGCGCGAGTGGCTACTCGCAAGTGCGACTAGCCAGTCGCCGGTGCCACTGACTACTAGCAGGGGCGACTAGCTAGTAGCAGGCGGGACTGACTAGTCGAAATCGCGGCTAGCTAGTCGCATTTACATGCGTTTTATTTTGTTTTTTTTTTATAGATTCCCACGTGTGTGAGGTGCCTGCAGACGCGTCTGCTCGCGGGGTCATTGACAATGCAGTAAATAAAGGTAAATGAAGTTTATAAAAATGAATTTAAGAAGGAAAATTTTGTTTTTTATATAAAGAAATTCATTCAAAAATTGTCTGGCGCCAGAATATTTTTTGTAGTTCTGCGACGGATAAATCACAATATTCTGTCAAGTGCAAGTGGCTACTCGCAAGTGCGACTAGCCAGTCGCCGGTGCCACTGACTACTAGCAGGGGCGACTAGCTAGTAGCAGGCGGGACTGACTAGTCGAAATCGCGGCTAGCTAGTCGCATTTACATGCGTTTTATTTTGTTTTTTTTTATAGATTCCCACGTGTGTGAGGTGTCTGCAGACGCGTCTGCTCGCGGACTCATTGACAATGCAGTAACTACAGGTAAATGAAGTTTATAAAAATGAATTTAAGAAGGAAAAGTTTGTTTTTTATATAAAGAAATTCATTCAAAAATTGTCTGGCGCCAGAATATTTTTTGTAGTTCTGCGACGGATAAATCACAATATTCTGTCAAGTGCAAGTGGCTACTCGCAAGTGCGACTAGCTAGTCGCCGGCGCCACTGACTAGTCGCAGGGGCGACTAGCTAAAAGCAGGCGGGACTGACTAGTCAAAACCGCGGCTATCTAGTCGCATTTACATACGTTTCTTTTTGTTTGTTTTTCAAAGCTACCCACGAGTGTTTGGTGTCTAAAGACGCGTCTGCTCACGCGCCGATTGACTGTGTAGTAATTGAAGGTAGCTACTGAACAAAATTATGAATTTAAGATGGAAAAATGTGTTTTTTATATATAGAAATTCATTCAAAAATCGTCTGTCGCCAGAGCATTTTTTTGGGCTTCTGCGAATTATTACTCACAATATTCTATTAGGTGCGAGTGGCTAGTCGACGCTGGGACTAGCCAGTCGCCGGTGCCACTGACTACTAGCAGGGGCGACTAGCTAGTAGCAGGCGGGACTGACTAGTCGAAATCGCGGCTAGCTAGTCGCATTTACATGCGTTTTATTTTGTTTTTTTTTATAGATTCCCACGTGTGTGAGGTGTCTGCAGACACGTCTGCTCGCGGACTCATTGACAATGCAGTAACTACAGGTAAATGAAGTTTATAAAAATGAATTTAAGAAGGAAAAGTTTGTTTTTTATATAAAGAAATTCATTCAAAAATTGTCTGGCGCCAGAATATTTTTTGTAGTTCTGCGACGGATAAATCACAATATTCTGTCAAGTGCAAGTGGCTACTCGCAAGTGCGACTAGCTAGTCGCCGGCGCCACTGACTTGTCGCAGGGGCGACTAGCTAAAAGCAGGCGGGCTGACTAATCAAAACCGCGGCTATCTAGTCGCATTTACATACGTTTCTTTTTGTTTGTTTTTCAAAGCTACCCACGAGTGTTTGGTGTCTAAAGACGCGTCTGCTCGCGGGCTGATTAACTGTGTAGTAGTTGAAGGTAGCTACAGAACAAAATTATGAATTTAAGATGGAAAAATGTGTTTTTTATATATAGAAATTCATTCAAAAATCGTCTGTCGCCAGAGCATTTTTTTGGGCTTCTGCGAATTATTACTCACAATATTCTATTAGGTGCGAGTGGCTAGTCGACGCTGGGACTAGCCAGTCGCCGGTGCCACTGACTACTAGCAGGGGCGACTAGCTAGTAGCAGGCGGGACTGACTAGTCGAAATCGTGGCTAGCTAGTCGCATTTACATGCGTTTTATTTTGTTTTTTTTTATAGATTCCCACGTGTGTGAGGTGTCTGCAGACGCGTCTGCTCGCGGACTCATTGACAATGCAGTAACTACAGGTAAATGAAGTTTATAAAAATGAATTTAAGAAGGAAAAGTTTGTTTTTTATATAAAGAAATTCATTCAAAAATTGTCTGGCGCCAGAATATTTTTTGTAGTTCTGCGACGGATAAATCACAATATTCTGTCAAGTGCAAGTGGCTACTCGCAAGTGCGACTAGCTAGTCGCCGGCGCCACTGACTAGTCGCAGGGGCGACTAGCTAAAAGCAGGCGGGACTGACTAGTCAAAACCGCGGCTATCTAGTCGCATTTACATACGTTTCTTTTTGTTTGTTTTTCAAAGCTACCCACGAGTGTTTGGTGACTAAAGACGCGTCTGCTCGCGCGCCGATTGACTGTGTAGTAATTGAAGGTAGCTACAGAACAAAATTGTGAATTTAAGATGGAAAAATGTGTTTTTTATATATAGAAATTCATTGAAAAATCGTCTGTCGCCTGAGCATTTTTTTGGGCTTCTGCGAATTATTACTCACAATATTCTATTAGGTGCGAGTGGCTAGTCGACGCTGGGACTAGCCAGTCGCCGGTGCCACTGACTACTAGCAGGGGCGACTAGCTAGTAGCAGGCGGGACTGACTAGTCGAAATCGCGGCTAGCTAGTCGCATTTACATGCGTTTTATTTTGTTTTTTTTTATAGATTCCCACGTGTGTGAGGTGTCTGCAGACGCGTCTGCTCGCGGGGTCATTGACAATGCAGTAAATAAAGGTAAATGAAGTTTATAAAAATGAATTTAAGAAGGAAAATTTTGTTTTTTATATAAAGAAATTCATTCAAAAATTGTCTGGCGCCAGAATATTTTTTGTAGTTCTGCGACGGATAAATCACACTATTCTATCAAGCGCTAGTGGCTACTCGCAAGTGCGACTAGCTAGTCGCCGGCGCCACTGACTAGTCGCAGGGGTGACTAGCTAAAAGCAGGCGGGACTGACTAGTCAAAACCGCGGCTATCTAGTCGCATTTACATACGTTTCTTTTTGTTTGTTTTTCAAAGCTACCCACGAGTGTTTGGTGTTTTAAGACGCGTCTGCTCGCGGGCTGATTGACTGTGTAGTAATTGAAGGTAGCTGCAGAACAAAATTATGAATTTAAGATGGAAAAATATGTTTTTTATATATAGAAATTCATTCAAAAATCGTCTGTCGCCAGAGCATTTTTTTGGGGTTCTGTGAATTATTACTCACAATATTCTATCAGGCGCGAGTGGCTAGTCAACGCTGCGACTAGCCAGTCGCCGGTGCCACTGGCTACTAGCAGGGGCGACTAGCTAGTAGCAGGTTGGACTGGCTAGTCGAAACCGCGGCTAGCTAGTCGCATTTACATGCGTTTTATTTTGTTTTTTTTTTATAGATTCCCACGAGTGTGAGGTGTCTGCAGACGCGTCTGCTCAAGGACTCATTGACAATGCAGTAATTACAGGTAAATGAAGTTTATAAAAATGAATTTAAGAAGGAACAGTTTGTTTTTTATATAAAGAAATTCATTCAAAAATTGTCTGGCGCCAGAATATTTTTTGTAGTTCTGCGACGGATAAATCACAATATTCTATCAAGCGCGAGTGGCTACTCGCAAGTGCGACTAGCTAGTCGCCGGCGCCACTGACTAGTCACAGGGGCGACGGGGCGACTAGCTAGTAGCAGGCGGGACTGACTAGTCAAAACCGCGGCTATCTTGTCGCATTTACATACGTTTCTTTTTGTTTGTTTTTCAAAGCTACCCACGAGTGTTTGGTGTCTAAAGACGCGTCTGCTCGCGGGCTGATTGACTGTGTAGTAATTGAAGGTAGCTACAGAACAAAATTGTGAATTTAAGATGGAAAAATGTGTTTTTTATATATAGAAATTCATTGAAAAATCGTCTGTCGCCTGAGCATTTTTTTGGGCTTCTGCGAATTATTACTCACAATATTCTATTAGGTGCGAGTGGCTAGTCGACGCTGGGACTAGCCAGTCGCCGGTGCCACTGACTACTAGCAGGGGCGACTAGCTAGTAGCAGGCGGGACTGACTAGTCGAAATCGCGGCTAGCTAGTCGCATTTACATGCGTTTTATTTTGTTTTTTTTTTATAGATTCCCACGTGTGTGAGGAGTCTGCAGACGCGTCTGCTCGCGGGGTCATTGACAATGCAGTAAATAAAGGTAAATGAAGTTTATAAAAATGAATTTAAGAAGGAAAATTTTGTTTTTTATATAAAGAAATTCATTCAAAAATTGTCTGGCGCCAGAATATTTTTTGTAGTTCTGCGACGGATAAATCACACTATTCTATCAAGCGCTAGTGGCTACTCGCAAGTGCGACTAGCTAGTCGCCGGCGCCACTGACTAGTCGCAGGGGTGACTAGCTAAAAGCAGGCGGGACTGACTAGTCAAAACCGCGGCTATCTAGTCGCATTTACATACGTTTCTTTTTGTTTGTTTTTCAAAGCTACCCACGAGTGTTTGTATCTAAAGACGCGTCTGCTCGCGGGCTGATTGACTGTGTAGTAATTGAAGGTAGCTACAGAACAAAATTATGAATTTAAGATGGAAAAATGTGTTTTTTATATATAGAAATTCATTCAAAAATCGTCTGTCGCCAGAGCATTTTTTTGGGCTTCTGCGAATTATTACTCACAATATTCTATTAGGTGCGAGTGGCTAGTCGACGCTGGGACTAGCCAGTCGCCGGTGCCACTGACTACTAGCAGGGGCGACTAGCTAGTAGCAGGCGGGACCGACTAGTCGAAATCGCGGCTAGCTAGTCGCATTTACATGCGTTTTATTTTGTTTTTTTTTATAGATTCCCACGTGTGTGAGGTGTCTGCAGACGCGTCTGCTCGCGGACTCATTGACAATGCAGTAACTACAGGTAAATGAAGTTTATAAAAATGAATTTAAGAAGGAAAAGTTTGTTTTTTATATAAAGAAATTCATTCAAAAATTGTCTGGCGCCAGAATATTTTTTGTAGTTCTGCGACGGATAAATCACAATATTCTGTCAAGTGCAAGTGGCTACTCGCAAGTGCGACTAGCTAGTCGCCGGCGCCACTGACTAGTCGCAGGGGCGACTAGCTAAAAGCAGGCGGGACTGACTAGTCAAAACCGCGGCTATCTAGTCGCATTTACATACGTTTCTTTTTGTTTGTTTTTCAAAGCTACCCACGAGTGTTTGGTGTCTAAAGACGCGTCTGCTCGCGGGCTGATTGACTGTGTAGTAATTGAAGGTAGCTACAGAACAAAATTGTGAATTTAAGATGGAAAAATGTGTTTTTATATATAGAAATTCATTGAAAAATGGTCTGTCGCCTGAGCATTTTTTTGGGCTTCTGCGAATTATTACTCACAATATTCTATTAGGTGCGAGTGGCTAGTCGACGCTGGGACTAGCCAGTCGCCGGTGCCACTGACTACTAGCAGGGGCGACTAGCTAGTAGCAGGCGGGACTGACTAGTCGAAATCGCGGCTAGCTAGTCGCATTTACATGCGTTTTATTTTGTTTTTTTTTATAGATTCCCACGTGTGAGGTGTCTGCAGACGCGTCTGCTCGCGGGGTCATTGACAATGCAGTAAATAAAGGTAAATGAAGTTTATAAAAATGAATTTAAGAAGGAAAATTTTGTTTTTTATATAAAGAAATTCATTCAAAAATTGTCTGGCGCCAGAATATTTTTTGTAGTTCTGCGACGGATAAATCACACTATTCTATCAAGCGCGAGTGGCTACTCGCAAGTGCGACTAGCTAGTCGCCGGCGCCACTGACTAGTCGCAGGGGTGACTAGCTAAAAGCAGGCGGGACTGACTAGTCAAAACCGCGGCTATCTAGTCGCATTTACATACGTTTCTTTTTGTTTGTTTTTCAAAGCTACCCACGAGTGTTTGGTGTTTTAAGACGCGTCTGCTCGCGGGCTGATTGACTGTGTAGTAATTGAATGTAGCTGCAGAACAAAATTATGAATTTAAGATGGAAAAATATGTTTTTTATATATAGAAATTCATTCAAAAATCGTCTGTCGCCAGAGCATTTTTTTGGGGTTCTGCGAATTATTACTCACAATATTCTATCAGGCGCGAGTGGCTAGTCAACGATGCGACTAGCCAGTCGCCGGTGCCACTGGCTACTAGCAGGGGCGACTAGCTAGTAGCAGGTTGGACTGGGTAGTCGAAACCGCGGCTAGCTAGTCGCATTTACATGCGTTTTATTTTGTTTTTTTTTTATAGATTCCCACGAGTGTTAGGTGTCTGCAGACGCGTCTGCTCGCGGACTCATTGACAATGCAGTAATTACAGGTAAATGAAGTTTATAAAAATGAATTTAAGAAGGAAAAGTTTGTTTTTTATATAAAGAAATTCATTCAAAAATTGTCTGGCGCCAGAATATTTTTTGTAGTTCTGCGACGGATAAATCACAATATTCTATCAAGCGCGAGTGGCTACTCGTAAGTGCGACTAGCTAGTCGCCAGCGCCACTGACTAGTCACAGGGGCGACGGGGCGACTAGCTAGTAGCAGGCGGGACTGACTAGTCAAAACCGCGGCTACCTAGTCGCATTTACATACGTTTCTTTTTGTTTGTTTTTCAAAGCTACCCACGAGTGTTTGGTGTCTAAAGACGCGTCTGCTCGCGGGCTGATTGACTGTGTAGTAATTGAAGGTAGCTACAGAACAAAATTGTGAATTTAAGATGGAAAAATGTGTTTTTATATATAGAAATTCATTGAAAAATGGTCTGTCGCCTGAGCATTTTTTTGGGCTTCTGCGAATTATTACTCACAATATTCTATAAGGTGCGAGTGGCTAGTCGACGCTGGGACTAGCCAGTCGCCGGTGCCACTGACTACTAGCAGGGGCGACTAGCTAGTAGCAGGCGGGACTGACTAGTCGAAATCGCGGCTAGCTAGTCGCATTTACATGCGTTTTATTTTGTTTTTTTTTATAGATTCCCACGTGTGAGGTGTCTGCAGACGCGTCTGCTCGCGGGGTCATTGACAATGCAGTAACTAGAGGTAAATGAAGTTTATAAAAATGAATTTAAGAAGGAAAAGTTTGTTTTTTATATAAAGAAATTCATTCAAAAATTGTCTGGCGCCAGAATATTTTTTGTAGTTCTGCGACGGATAAATCACAATATTCTGTCAAGTGCAAGTGGCTACTCGCAAGTGCGACTAGCTAGTCGCCGGCGCCACTGACTAGTCGCAGGGGCGACTAGCTAAAAGCAGGCGGGACTGACTAGTCAAAACCGCGGCTATCTAGTCGCATTTACATACGTTTCTTTTTGTTTGTTTTTCAAAGCTACCCACGAGTGTTTGGTGTCTAAAGACGCGTCTGCTTGCGGGCTGATTGACTGTGTAGTAATTGAAGGTAGCTACAGAACAAAATTATGAATTTAAGATGGAAAAATGTGTTTTCTATATATAAAAATTCATTCAAAAATCGTCTGTCGCCAGAGCATTTTTTTGGGCTTCTGCGAATTATTACTCACAATATTCTATTAGGTGCGAGTGGCTAGTCGACGCTGGGACTAGCCAGTCGCCGGTGCCACTGATTACTAGCAGGGGCGACTAGCTAGTAGCAGGCGGGACTGACTAGTCGAAATCGCGGCTAGCTAGTCGCATTTACATGCGTTTTATTTTGTTTTTTTTTATAGATTCCCACGTGTGTGAGGTGTCTGCAGACGCGTCTGCTCGCGGACTCATTGACAATGCAGTAACTAGAGGTAAATGAAGTTTATAAAAATGAATTTAAGAAGGAAAAGTTTGTTTTTTATATAAAGAAATTCATTCAAAAATTGTCTGGCGCCAGAATATTTTTTGTAGTTCTGCGACGGATAAATCACAATATTCTGTCAAGTGCAAGTGGCTACTCGCAAGTGCGACTAGCTAGTCGCCGGCGCCACTGACTAGTCGCAGGGGCGACTAGCTAAAAGCAGGCGGGACTGACTAGTCAAAACCGCGGCTATCTAGTCGCATTTACATACGTTTCTTTTTGTTTGTTTTTCAAAGCTACCCACGAGTGTTTGGTGTCTAAAGACGCGTCTGCTTGCGGGCTGATTGACTGTGTAGTAATTGAAGGTAGCTACAGAACAAAATTGTGAATTTAAGATGGAAAAATGTGTTTTTTATATATAGAAATTCATTCAAAAATCGTCTGTTGCCAGAGCATTTTTTTGGGGTTCTGCGAATTATTACTCACAATATTCTATCAGGCGCGAGTGGCTAGTCAACGCTGCGACTAGCCAGTCGCCGGTGCCACTGGATCCTAGCAGGGGCGACTAGCTAGTAGCAGGTTGGACTGGCTAGTCGAAACCGCGGCTAGCTAGTCGCATTTACATGCGTTTTATTTTGTTTTTTTTTTATAGATTCCCACGAGTGTGAGGTGTCTGCAGACGCGTCTGCTCGCGGACTCATTGACAATGCAGTAATTACAGGTAAATGAAGTTTATAAGAATGAATTTAAGAAGGAAAAGTTCGTTTTTTATATAAAGAAATTCATTCAAAAATTGTCTGGCGCCAGAATATTTTTTGTAGTTCTGCGACGGATAAATCACAATATTCTATCAAGCGCGAGTGGCTACTCGCAAGTGCGACTAGCTAGTCGCCGGTGCCACTGACTAGTCACAGGGGCGACGGGGCGACTAGCTAGTAGCAGGCGGGACTGACTAGTCAAAACCGCGGCTATCTAGTCGCAATTACATACGTTTCTTTTTGTTTGTTTTTCAAAGCTACCCACGAGTGTTTGGTGTCTAAAGACGCGTCTGCTCGCGGGCTGATTGACTGTGTAGTAATTGAAGGTAGCTACAGAACAAAATTGTGAATTTAAGATGGAAAAATGTGTTTTTATATATAGAAATTCATTGAAAAATGGTCTGTCGCCTGAGCATTTTTTTGGGCTTCTGCGAATTATTACTCACAATATTCTATTAGGTGCGAGTGGCTAGTCGACGCTGGGACTAGCCAGTCGCCGGTGCCACTGACTACTAGCAGGGGCGACTAGCTAGTAGCAGGCGGGACTGACTAGTCGAAATCGCGGCTAGCTAGTCGCATTTACATGCGTTTTATTTTGTTTTTTTTTATAGATTCCCACGTGTGTGAGGTGTCTGCAGACGCGTCTGCTCGCGGGGTCATTGACAATGCAGTAAATAAAGGTGAATGAAGTTTATAAAAATGAATTTAAGAAGGAAAATTTTGTTTTTTATGTAAAGAAATTCATTCAAAAATCGTCTGGCGCCAGAATATTTTTTGTAGTTCTGCGACGGATAAATCACAATATTCTATCAAGCGCGAGTGGCTACTCGCATGTGGGACTAGCTAATCGCCGGCGCCACTGACTAGTCGCAGGGGCGACTAGCTAAAAGCAGGCGGGACTGACTAGTCAAAACCGCGGCTATCTAGTCGCATTTACATATGTTTCTTTTTGTTTGTTTTTCAAAGCTACCCACGAGTGTTTGGTGTCTAAAGACACGTCTGCTCGCGGGCTGATTGACTGTGTAGTAATTGAATGTAGCTGCAGAACAAAATTATGAATTTAAGAAGGAAAATTTTGTTTTTTATATATAGAAATTCATTGAAAAATCGTCTGTCGCCTGAGCATTTTTTTGGGCTTCTGCGAATTATTACTCACAATATTCTATTAGGTGCGAGTGGCTAGTCGACGCTGGGACTAGCCAGTCGCCGGTGCCACTGACTACTAGCAGGGGCGACTAGCTAGTAGCAGGCGGGACTGACTAGTCGAAATCGCGGCTAGCTAGTCGCATTTACATGCGTTTTATTTTGTTTTTTTTTATAGATTCCCACGTGTGTGAGGTGTCTGCAGACGCGTCTGCTCGCGGGGTCATTGACAATGCAGTAAATAAAGGTAAATGAAGTTTATAAAAATGAATTTAAGAAGGAAAATTTTGTTTTTTATATAAAGAAATTCATTCAAAAATTGTCTGGCGCCAGAATATTTTTTGTAGTTCTGCGACGGATAAATCACACTATTCTATCAAGCGCGAGTGGCTACTCGCAAGTGCGACTAGCTAGTCGCCGGCGCCACTGACTAGTCGCAGGGGTGACTAGCTAAAAGCAGGCGGGACTGACTAGTCAAAACCGCGGCTATCTAGTCGCATTTACATACGTTTCTTTTTGTTTGTTTTTCAAAGCTACCCACGAGTGTTTGGTGTCTAAAGACGCGTCTGCTCGCGGGCTGATTGACTGTGTAGTAATTGAAGGTAGCTACAGAACAAAATTGTGAATTTAAGATGGAAAAATGTGTTTTTATATATAGAAATTCATTGAAAAATGGTCTGTCGCCTGAGCATTTTTTTGGGCTTCTGCGAATTATTACTCACAATATTCTATAAGGTGCGAGTGGCTAGTCGACGCTGGGACTAGCCAGTCGCCGGTGCCACTGACTACTAGCAGGGGCGACTAGCTAGTAGCAGGCGGGACTGACTAGTCGAAATCGCGGCTAGCTAGTCGCATTTACATGCGTTTTATTTTGTTTTTTTTTATAGATTCCCACGTGTGAGGTGTCTGCAGACGCGTCTGCTCGCGGGGTCATTGACAATGCAGTAAATAAAGGTAAATGAAGTTTATAAAAATGAATTTAAGAAGGAAAATTTTGTTTTTTATGTAAAGAAATTCATTCAAAAATCGTCTGGCGCCAGAATATTTTTTGTAGTTCTGCGACGGATAAATCACAATATTCTATCAAGCGCGAGTGGCTACTCGCAAGTGGGACTAGCTAATCGCCGGCGCCACTGACTAGTCGCAGGGGCGACTAGCTAAAAGCAGGCGGGACTGACTAGTCAAAACCGCGGCTATCTAGTCGCATTTACATACGTTTCTTTTTGTTTGTTTTTCAAAGCTACCCACGAGTGTTTGGTGTCTAAAGACGCGTCTGCTCGCGGGCTGATTGACTGTCTAGTGATTGAATGTAGCTGCAGAACAAAATTATGAATTTAAGATGGAAAAATATGTTTTTTATATATAGAAATTCATTCAAAAATCGTCTGTCGCCAGAGCATTTTTTTGGGGTTCTGCGAATTATTACTCACAATATTCTATCAGGCGCGAGTGGCTAGTCAACGCTGCGACTAGCCAGTCGCCGGTGCCACTGGCTACTAGCAGGGGCGACTAGCTAGTAGCAGGTTGGACTGGCTAGTCGAAACCGCGGCTAGCTAGTCGCATTTACATGCGTTTTATTTTGTTTTTTTTTTATAGATTCCCACGAGTGTGAGGTGTCTGCAGACGCGTCTGCTCGCGGACTCATTGACAATGCAGTAATTACAGGTAAATGAAGTTTATAAAAATGAATTTAAGAAGGAAAAGTTTGTTTTTTATATAAAGAACTTCATTCAAAAATTGTCTGGCGCCAGAATATTTTTTGTAGTTCTGCGACGGATAAATCACAATATTCTATCAAGCGCGAGTGGCTACTCGCAAGTGCGACTAGCTAGTCGCTGGCGCCACTGACTAGTCACAGGGGCGACGGGGCGACTAGCTAGTAGCAGGCGGGACTGACTAGTCAAAACCGCGGCTATCGCGGCCGTGCGTTAGAAAAATTCGTGATTTAACAGATTTAGAGACTGCCCGTTTAGTATATTTTAGTTATTTTCATAGTGTGATGTCGTACGGTATTCTGTTGTGGGGAAATGCCGCCGATATTCAGACAATTTTTGTTTTACAAAAAAGTGCAATTCGTTCAATTTATAAATTAAGTCCCAGACACTCCCTCAGAGATAAATTTAAAGAGATTAATATTGTTACTGTGCCTTCTCAGTATATTTATGAAAATCTTTTGTATGCACATAAAAATATTAATCTGTTTAAAAAATACAGTGATATCCACAATATAAATACTAGGAACAAACACAAATTTCTTGTTCCTACAACCAGGCTCAAGAAAATTGGTGGCTCCTTTAGATACCAATGTATACGTTTTTATAATAAACTTCCTAGCCACATTCAAGATCTAAGCTTTAATAAATTCAAATCTTTTATAAAGCGGAAATTATGCCAGAAAGCCTACTATACTGTGAAAGACTATATTGAAGACAAAAAGGCTTGGGATTGAGCTGCTCCAATAAATTTACACAGTGAATGTTGATTTTAGTTTGCTAACTCTTTTTAGACATGAATATTTACTTTAAAAAGTATTATGTTATTTTCATTATTGTGAATATGAGGACTATGTGGGTCATTTTTTTTTTTTTGTTTTGTTCTTGGTCTGGCAGTTTAAGTAGTTTTTGCGGCCTACCCAAATGT
This sequence comes from Dryobotodes eremita, assembly GCA_917490735.1. NCBI lineage: Eukaryota > Metazoa > Arthropoda > Insecta > Lepidoptera > Noctuidae > Dryobotodes > Dryobotodes eremita. Next base: position 44,478 of record CAKJSZ010000035.1, on the reverse strand, counting down.
CCTTTCTTTGGTATTGTTCGTCGAATCGTTGAGCTCCTTAAGTTCTGAGTTGAGCTGCACGGTTACTGACAAATGCGTGCACTGACTGGACAGGTCGACTTAATCTGTGTGGTTCTTTCCTCAAAAGACCATTTCAGACACCGATCTACATGATCTTCAAACATTATTACTGAATTTATATATACACATTGACATTGATAAATTTTATATATACAATGACATGAGTATTTACTTGTAAAGTATTATATTATTTTAATTTTGTGAATGTGAAGACTATGTGGGTAATTGCTTTTTTTTTCTAATTTAATTTTAATTATGATCTGGCAGTTTGAGTAATTTATGCGGCCTACCCAAATGTCCTTTCTTTGGTATTGTTCGTCAAATCGTTGAGCTCCTTAAGTCCTGACTTCCTGAGTCGAGCTGCGCGATTACTGACAAATGCGTGCACTGACTGGACAGGTCCACTCAAACTGTGTGGTTCTTTCCTAAAAAGACCATTTCAGATACCAATCTGCATGGTCTTCGCATGACCTGACCAAGATTATGTCTGGACTTTAAAAGAGACTGTGACCTCTGAGTTTGTTTCGGCCTTTCTTCTCAGAGTAGTCAGATAGGAAACGCCGACCTCATCTAGTTTAAAAAACATGATTGACGTGTAAAAGTGTTTGTACAAACCTACTTACAGAAATAAAATCATTTATCATTTATCATTTATCATTTATCTAGTCGCATTTACATACGTTTCTTTTTGTTTGTTTTTCAAAGCTACCCACGAGTGTTTGGTGTCTAAAGACGCGTCTGCTCGCGGGCTGATTGACTGTGTAGTAATTGAAGGTAGCTACAGAACAAAATTGTGAATTTAAGATGTAAAATATGTTTTTATATATAGAAATTCATTGAAAAATGGTCTGTCGCCTGAGCATTTTTTTGGGCTTCTGCGAATTATTACTCACAATATTCTATTAGGTGCGAGTGGCTAGTCGACGCTGGGACTAGCCAGTCGCCGGTGCCACTGACTACTAGCAGGGGCGACTAGCTAGTAGCAGGCGGGACTGACTAGTCGAAATCGCGGCTAGCTAGTCGCATTTACATGCGTTTTATTTTGTTTTTTTTTATAGATTCCCACGTGTGTCAGGTGTCTGCAGAAGCGTCTGCTCGCGGGGTCATTGACAATGCAGTAAATAAAGGTAAATGACGTTTATGAAAATGAATTTAAGAAGGAAAATTTTGTTTTTTATGTAAAGAAATTCATTCAAAAATCGTCTGGCGCCAGAATATTTTTTGTAGTTCTGCGACGGATAAATCACAATATTCTATCAAGCGCGAGTGGCTACTCGCAAGTGGGACTAGCTAATCGCCGGCGCCACTGACTAGTCGCAGGGGCGACTAGCTAAAAGCAGGCGGGACTGACTAGTCGAAATCGCGGCTAGCTAGTCGCATTTACATGCGTTTTATTTTGTTTTTTTTTATAGATTCCCACGTGTGTGAGGTGTCTGCAGACGCGTCTGCTCGCGGGGTCATTGACAATGCAGTAAATAAAGGTAAAGGAAGTTTATAAAAATGAATTTAAGAATGAAAATTTGGTTTTTTATGTAAAGAAATTCATTCAAAAATCGTCTGGCGCCAGAATATTTTTTGTAGTTCTGCGACGGATAAATCACAATATTCTATCAAGCGCGAGTGGCTACTCGCATGTGGGACTAGCTAATCGCCGGCGCCACTGACTAGTCGCAGGGGCGACTAGCTAAAAGCAGGCGGGACTGACTAGTCAAAACCGCGGCTATCTAGTCGCATTTACATACGTTTCTTTTTGTTTGTTTTTCATAGCTACCCACGAGTGTTTTGTGTCCAAAGACACGTCTGCTCGCGGGCTGATTGACTGTGTAGTAATTGAATGTAGCTGCAGAACAAAATTATGAATTTAAGATGGAAAAATATGTTTTTTATATATAGAAATTCATTCAAAAATCGTCTGTCGCCAGAGCATTTTTTTGGGGTTCTGCGAATTATTACTCACAATATTCTATCAGGCGCGAGGGGCTAGTCAACGCTGCGACTAGCCAGTCGCCGGTGCCACTGGCTACTAGCAGGGGCGACTAGCTAGTAGCAGGTTGGATTGGCTAGTCGAAACCGCGGCTAGCTAATCGCATTTACATGCGTTTTATTTTGTTTTTTTTTTTATAGATTCCCACGAGTGTGAGGTGTCTGCAGACGCGTCTGCTCGCGGACTCATTGACAATGCAGTACGTACAGGTAAATGAAGTTTATAAAAATGAATTTAAGAAGGAAAAGTTTGTTTTTTATATAAAGAAATTCATTCAAAAATTGTCTGGGCCAGAATATTTTTTGTAGTTCTGCGACGGATAAATCACAATATTCTATCAAGCGCGAGTGGCTACTCGCAAGTGCGACTAGCTAGTCGCCGGCGCCACTGACTAGTCACAGGGGCGACGGGGCGACTAGCTAGTAGCAGGCGGGACTGACTAGTCAAAACCGCGGCTACCTAGTCGCATTTACATACGTTTCTTTTTGTTTGTTTTTCAAAGCTACCCACGAGTGTTTGGTGTCTAAAGACGCGTCTGCTCGCGGGCTGATTGACTGTGTAGTAATTGAACGTAGCTGCAGAACAAAATTATGAATTTAAGATGGAAAAATATGTTTTTTATATATAGAAATTCATTCAAAAATCGTCTGTCGCCAGAGCATTTTTTTGGGGTTCTGCGAATTATTACTCACAATATTCTATCAGGCGCGAGTGGCTAGTCAACGCTGCGACTAGCCAGTCACCGGTGCCACTGGCTACTAGCAGGGGCGACTAGCTAGTAGCAGGTTGGACTGGCTAGACGAAACCGCGGCTAGCTAGTCGCATTTACATGCGTTTTATTTTGTTTTTTTTTTATAGATTCCCACGAGTGTGAGGTGTCTGCAAACGCGTCTTCTCGCGGACTCATTGACAATGCAGTAATTACAGGTAAATGAAGTTTATAAAAATGAATTTAAGAAGGAAAAGTTTGTTTTTTATATAAAGAAATTCATTCAAAAATCGTCTGGCGCCAGAATATTTTTTGTAGTTCTGCGACGGATAAATCACACTATTCTATCAAGCGCAAGTGGCTACTCGCAAGTGCGACTAGCTAGTCGCCGGCGCCACTCACTAGTCGCAGGGGCGACTAGCTAAAAGCAGGCGGGACTGACTAGTCAAAACCGCGGCTATCTAGTCGCATTTACATACGTTTCTTTTTGTTTGTTTTTCAAAGCTACCCACGAGTGTTTGGTGTCCAAAGACACGTCTGCTCGCGGGCTGATTGACTGTGTAGTAATTGAATGTAGCTGCAGAACAAAATTATGAATTTAAGATGGAAAAATATGTTTTTTATATATAGAAATTCATTCAAAAATCGTCTGTCGCCAGAGCATTTTTTTGGGGTTCTGCGAATTATTACTCACAATATTCTATCAGGCGCGAGTGGCTAGTCAACGCTGCGACTAGCCAGTCGCCGGTGCCACTGGCTACTAGCAGGGGCGACTAGCTAGTAGCAGGTTGGATTGGCTAGTCGAAACCGCGGCTAGCTAGTTGCATTTACATGCGTTTTATTTTGTTTTTTTTTTATAGATTCCCACGAGTGTGAGGTGTCTGCAGACGCGTCTGCTCGCGGACTCATTGACAATGCAGTAATCACAGGTAAATGAAGTTTATAAAAATGAATTTAAGAAGGAAAAGTTTGTTTTTTATATAAAGAAATTTATTCAAAAATTGTCTGGCGCCAGAATATTTTTTGTAGTTCTGCGACGGATAAATCACAATATTCTATCAAGCGCGAGTGGCTACTCGCAAGTGCGACTAGCTAGTCGCCGGCGCCACTGACTAGTCACAGGGGCGACGGGGCGACTAGCTAGTAGCAGGCGGGACTGACTAGTCAAAGCCGCGGCTACCTAGTCGCATTTACATACGTTTCTTTTTGTTTGTTTTTCAAAGCTACCCACGAGTGTTTGGTGTCTAAAGACGCGTCTGCTCGCGGGCTGATTGACTGTGTAGTAATTGAAGGTAGCTACAGAACAAAATTGTGAATTTAAGATGGAAAAATGTGTTTTTATATATAGAAATTCATTGAAAAATGGTCTGTCGCCTGAGCATTTTTTTGGGCTTCTGCGAATTATTACTCACAATATTCTATTAGGTGCGAGTGGCTAGTCGACGCTGGGACTAGCCAGTCGCCGGTGCCACTGACTACTAGCAGGGGCGACTAGCTAGTAGCAGGCGGGACTGACTAGTCGAAATCGCGGCTAGCTAGTCGCATTTACATGCGTTTTATTTTGTTTTTTTTTATAGATTCCCACGTGTGTGAGGTGTCTGCAGACGCGTCTGCTCGCGGGATCATTGACAATGCAGTAACTACAGGTAAATGAAGTTTATAAAAATGAATTTAATAAGGAAAATTTTGTTTTTTATGTAAAGAAATTCATTCAAAAATCGTCTGGCGCCAGAATATTTTTTGTGGTTCTGCGACGGATAAATCACAATATTCTATCAAGCGCGAGTGGCTACTCGCAAGTGCGACTAACTAATCGCCGGCGCCACTGACTAGTCGCAGGGGCGACTAGCTAAAAGCAGGCGGGACTGACTAGTCAAAACCGCGGCTATCTAGTCGCATTTACATACGTTTCTTTTTGTTTGTTTTTCAAAGCTACCCACGACTGTTTGGTGTCTAAAGACGCGTCTGCTCGCGGGCTGATTGACTGTGTAGTAATTGAAGGTAGCTGCAGAACAAAATTATGAATTTAAGATGGAAAAATATGTTTTTTATATATAGAAATTCATTCAAAAATCGTCTGTCGCCAGAGCATTTTTTTGGGGTTCTGCGAATTATTACTCACAATATTCTATCAGGCGCGAGTGGTTAGTCAACGCTGCGACTAGCCAGTCACCGGTGCCACTGGCTACTAGCAGGGGCGACTAGCTAGTAGCAGGTTGGACTGGCTAGACGAAACCGCGGCTAGCTAGTCGCATTTACATGCGTTTTATTTTGTTTTTTTTTTATAGATTCCCACGAGTGTGAGGTGTCTGCAGACGCGTCTGCTCGCGGACTCATTGACAATGCAGTAATTACAGGTAAATGAAGTTTATAAAAATGAATTTAAGAAGGAAAAGTTTGTTTTTTATATAAAGAAATTCATTCGAAAATCGTCTGGCGCCAGAATATTTTTTGTAATTCTGCGACGGATAAATCACACTATTCTATCAAGCGCGAGTGGCTACTCGCAAGTGCGACTAGCCAGTCGCCGGTGCCACTGACTACTAGCAGGGGCGACTAGCTAGTAGCAGGCGGGACTGACTAGTCGAAATCGCGGCTAGCTAGTCGCATTTACATGCGTTTTATTTTGTTTTTTTTTATAGATTCCCACGTGTGTGAGGTGTCTGCAGACGCGTCTGCTCGCGGGGTCATTGACAATGCAGTAAATAAAGGTAAATGAAGTTTATAAAAATGAATTTAAGAAGGAAAATTTTGTTTTTTATATAAAGAAATTCATTCAAAAATCGTCTGGCGCCAGAATATTTTTTGTAGTTCTGCGACGGATAAATCACAATATTCTATCAAGCGCGAGTGGCTACTCGCAAGTGCGACTAGCTAGTCGCCGGCGCCACTGACTAGTCGCAGGGGCGACTAGCTAAAAGCAGGCGGGACTGACTAGTCAAAACCGCGGCTATCTAGTCGCATTTACATACGTTTCTTTTTGTTTGTTTTTCAAAGCTACCCACGAGTGTTTGGTGTCTAAAGACGCGTCTGCTCGCGGGCTGATTGACTGTGTAGTAATTGAAGGTAGCTGCAGAACAAAATTATGAATTTAAGATGGAAAAATATGTTTTTTATATATAGAAATTCATTCAAAAATCGTCTGTCGCCAGAGCAGTTTTTTGGGGTTCTGCGAATTATTACTCACAATATTCTATCAGGCGCGAGTGGCTAGTCGACGCTGGGACTAGCCAGTCGCCGGTGCCACTGACTACTAGCAGGGGCGACTAGCTAGTAGCAGGCGGGACTGACTAGTCGAAATCGCGGCTAGCTAGTCGCATTTACATGCGTTTTATTTTGTTTTTTTTTATAGATTCCCACGCGTGTGAGGTGTCTGCAGACGCGTCTGCTCGCGGGGTCATTGACAAAGCAGTAAATAAGGGTAAATGAAGTTTATAAAAATGAATTTAAGAAGGAAAATTTTGTTTTTTATGTAAAGAAATTCATTCAAAAATCGTCTGGCGCCAGAATATTTTTTGTAGTTCTGCGACGGATAAATCACAATATTCTATCAAGCGCGAGTGGCTACTCGCAAGTGCGACTAGCTAATCGCCGGCGCCACTGACTAGTCGCAGGGGCGACTAGCTAAAAGCAGGCGGGACTGACTAGTCAAAACCGCGGCTATCTAGTCGCATTTACATACGTTTCTTTTTGTTTGTTTTTCAAAGCTACCCACGAGTGTTTGGTGTCTAAAGACGCGTCTGCTCGCGGGCTGATTGACTGTGTAGTAATTGAAGGTAGCTGCAGAACAAAATTATGAATTTAAGATGGAAAAATATGTTTTTTATATATAGAAATTCATTCAAAAATCGTCTGTCGCCAGAGCATTTTTTTGGGCTTCTGCGAATTATTACTCACAATATTCTATCAGGCGCGAGTGGCTAGTCAACGCTGCGACTAGCCAGTCGCCGGTGCCACTGGCTACTAGCAGGGGTGACTAGCTAGTAGCAGGTTGGACTGGCTAGACGAAACCGCGGCTAGCTAGTCGCATTTACATGCGTTATATTTTGTTTTTTTTTTATAGATTCCCACGAGTGTGAGGTGTCTGCAGACGCGTCTGCTCGCGGACTCATTGACAATGCAGTAATTACAGGTAATTGAAGTTTATAAAAATGAATTTAAGAAGGAAAAGTTTGTTTTTTATATAAAGAAATTCATTCAAAAATCGTCTGGCGCCAGAATATTTTTTGTAGTTCTGCGACGGATAAATCACACTATTCTATCAAGCGCGAGTGGCTACTCGCAAGTGCGACTAGCCAGTCGCCGGTGCCACTGACTACTAGCAGGGGCGACTAGCTAGTAGCAGGCGGGACTGACTAGTCGAAATCGCGGCTAGCTAGTCGCATTTACATGCGTTTTATTTTGTTTTTTTTTATAGATTCCCACGCGTGTGAGGTGTCTGCAGACGCGTCTGCTCGCGGGGTCATTGACAAAGCAGTAAATAAAGGTAAATGAAGTTTATAAAAATGAATTTAAGAAGGAAAATTTTGTTTTTTATGTAAAGAAATTCATTCAAAAATCGTCTGGCGCCAGAATATTTTTTGTAGTTCTGCGACGGATAAATCACAATATTCTATCAAGCGCGAGTGGCTACTCGCAAGTGCGACTAGCTAGTCGCCGGCGCCACTGACTAGTCACAGGGGCGACTAGCTAGTAGCAGGCGGGACTGACTAGTCAAAACCGCGGCTATCTAGTCGCATTTACATACGTTTCTTTTTGTTTGTTTTTCAAAGCTACCCACGAGTGTTTGGTGTCTAAAGACGCGTCTGCTTGCGGGCTGATTGACTGTGTAGTAATTGAAGGTAGCTGCAGAAAAAAATTATGAATTTAAGATGGAAAAATATGTTTTTTATATATAGAAATTCATTCAAAAATCGTCTGTCGCCAGAGAAGTTTTTTGGGGTTCTGCGAATTATTACTCACAATATTCTATCAGGCGCGAGTGGCTAGTCAACGCTGCGACTAGCCAGTCGCCGGTGCCACTGGCTACTAGCAGGGGCGACTAGCTAGTAGCAGGTTGGACTGGCTAGTCGAAACCGCGGCTACCTATTCGCATTTACATGCGTTTTTTTTTGTTTTTTTTTATAGATTCCCTCGAGTGTGAGGTGTCTGCAGACACGTCTGCTCGCGGACTCATTGACAATGCAGTAACTACAGGTAAATGAAGTTTATAAAAATGAATTTAAGAAGGAAAATTTTGTTTTTTATATAAAGAAATTCATTCAAAAATCGTCTGGCGCCAGAATATTTTTTGTAGTTCTGCGACGGATAAATCACAATATTCTATCAAGCGCGAGTGGCTACTCGCAAGTGCGACTAGCTAATCGCCGGCGCCACTGACTAGTCGCAGGGGCGACTAGCTAAAAGCAGGCGGGACTGACTAGTCAAAACCGCGGCTATCTAGTCGCATTTACATACGTTTCTTTTTGTTTGTTTTTCAAAGCTACCCACGAGTGTTTGGTGTCTAAAGACGCGTCTGCTCGCGGGCTGATTGACTGTGTAGTAATTGAAGGTAGCTGCAGAACAAAATTATGAATTTAAGATGGAAAAATATGTTTTTTATATATAGAAATTCATTCAAAAATCGTCTGTCGCCAGAGCATTTTTTTGGGCTTCTGCGAATTATTACTCACAATATTCTATCAGGCGCGAGTGGCTAGTCAACGCTGCGACTAGCCAGTCGCCGGTGCCACTGGCTACTAGCAGGGGTGACTAGCTAGTAGCAGGTTGGACTGGCTAGACGAAACCGCGGCTAGCTAGTCGCATTTACATGCGTTATATTTTGTTTTTTTTTTTATAGATTCCCACGAGTGTGAGGTGTCTGCAGACGCGTCTGCTCGCGGACTCATTGACAATGCAGTAATTACACGTAATTGAAGTTTATAAAAATGAATTTAAGAAGGAAAAGTTTGTTTTTTATATAAAGAAATTCATTCAAAAATCGTCTGGCGCCAGAATATTTTTTGTAGTTCTGCGACGGATAAATCACACTATTCTATCAAGCGCGAGTGGCTACTCGCAAGTGCGACTAGCCAGTCGCCGGTGCCACTGACTACTAGCAGGGGCGACTAGCTAGTAGCAGGCGGGACTGACTAGTCGAAATCGCGGCTAGCTAGTCGCATTTACATGCGTTTTATTTTGTTTTTTTTTATAGATTCCCACGCGTGTGAGGTGTCTGCAGACGCGTCTGCTCGCGGGGTCATTGACAAAGCAGTAAATAAAGGTAAATGAAGTTTATAAAAATGAATTTAAGAAGGAAAATTTTGTTTTTTATGTGAAGAAATTCATTCAAAAATCGTCTGGCGCCAGAATATTTTTTGTAGTTCTGCGACGGATAAATCACAATATTCTATCAAGCGCGAGTGGCTACTCGCAAGTGCGACTAGCTAGTCGCCGGCGCCACTGACTAGTCACAGGGGCGACTAGCTAGTAGCAGGCGGGACTGACTAGTCAAAACCGCGGCTATCTAGTCGCATTTACATACGTTTCTTTTTGTTTGTTTTTCAAAGCTACCCACGAGTGTTTGGTGTCTAAAGACGCGTCTGCTTGCGGGCTGATTGACTGTGTAGTAATTGAAGGTAGCTGCAGAAAAAAATTATGAATTTAAGATGGAAAAATATGTTTTTTATATATAGAAATTCATTCAAAAATCGTCTGTCGCCAGAGAAGTTTTTTGGGGTTCTGCGAATTATTACTCACAATATTCTATCAGGCGCGAGTGGCTAGTCAACGCTGCGACTAGCCAGTCGCCGGTGCCACTGGCTACTAGCAGGGGCGACTAGCTAGTAGCAGGTTGGACTGGCTAGTCGAAACCGCGGCTACCTATTCGCATTTACATGCGTTTTATTTTGTTTTTTTTTATAGATTCCCTCGAGTGTGAGGTGTCTGCAGACACGTCTGCTCGCGGACTCATTGACAATGCAGTAACTACAGGTAAATGAAGTTTATAAAAATGAATTTAAGAAGGAAAATTTTGTTTTTTATATAAAGAAATTCATTCAAAAATCGTCTGGCGCCAGAATATTTTTTGTAGTTCTGCGACGAATAAATCACACTATTCTATCAAGTGCGAGTGGCTACTCGCAAGTGCGACTAGCTAGTCGCCGGCGCCACTGACTAGTCGCAGGGGCGACTAGCTAAAAGCAGGCGGGACTGACTAGTCAAAACCGCGGCTATCTAGTCGCATTTACATACGTTTCTTTTTGTTTGTTTTTCAAAGCTACCCACGAGTGTTTGGTGTCTAAAGACGCGTCTGCTTGCGGGCTGATTGACTGTGTAGTAATTGAAGGTAGCTGCAGAACAAAATTATGAATTTAAGATGGAAAAATATGTTTTTTATATATAGAAATTCATTCAAAAATCGTCTGTCGCCAGAGCAGTTTTTTGGGGTTCTGCGAATTATTACTCACAATATTCTATCAGGCACGAGTGGCTAGTCGACGCTGGGACTAGCCAGTCGCCGGTGCCACTGACTACTAGCAGGGGCGACTAGCTAGTAGCAGGCGGGATTGACTAGTCGAAATCGCGGCTAGCTAGTCGCATTTACATGCGTTTTATTTTGTTTTTTTTTATAGATTCCCACGTGTGTGAGGTGTCTGCAGACGCGTCTGCTCGCGGGGTCATTGACAAAGCAGTAAATAAAGGTAAATGAAGTTTATAAAAATGAATTTAAGAAGGAAAATTTTGTTTTTTATGTAAAGAAATTCATTCAAAAATCGTCTGGCGCCAGAATATTTTTTGTAGTTCTGCGACGGATAAATCACAATATTCTATCAAGCGCGAGTGGCTACTCGCAAGTGCGACTAGCTAATCGCCGGCGCCACTGACTAGTCGCAGGGGCGACTAGCTAAAAGCAGGCGGGACTGACTAGTCAAAACCGCGGCTATCTAGTCGCATTTACATACGTTTCTTTTTGTTTGTTTTTCAAAGCTACCCACGAGTGTTTGGTGTCTAAAGACGCGTCTGCTCGCGGGCTGATTGACTGTGTAGTAATTGAAGGTAGCTGCAGAACAAAATTATGAATTTAAGATGGCAAAATATGTTTTTTATATATAGAAATTCATTCAAAAATCGTCTGTCGCCAGAGCATTTTTTTGGGGTTCTGCGAATTATTACTCACAATATTCTATCAGGCGCGAGTGGCTAGTCAACGCTGCGACTAGCCAGTCACCGGTGCCACTGGCTACTAGCAGGGGCGACTAGCTAGTAGCAGGTTGGACTGGCTAGACGAAACCGCGGCTAGCTAGTCGCATTTACATGCGTTTTATTTTGTTTTTTTTTTATAGATTCCCACGAGTGTGAGGTGTCTGCAGACGCGTCTGCTCGCGGACTCATTGACAATGCAGTAATTACAGGTAAATGAAGTTTATAAAAATGAATTTAAGAAGGAAAAGTTTGTTTTTTATATAAAGAAATTCATTCGAAAATCGTCTGGCGCCAGAATATTTTTTGTAGTTCTGCGACGGATAAATCACACTATTCTATCAAGCGCGAGTGGCTACTCGCAAGTGCGACTAGCCAGTCGCCGGTGCCACTGACAACTAGCAGGGGCGACTAGCTAGTAGCAGGCGGGACTGACTAGTCGAAATCGCGGCTAGCTAGTCGCATTTACATGCGTTTTATTTTGTTTTTTTTTATAGATTCCCACGTGTGTGAGGTGTCTGCAGACGCGTCTGCTCGCGGGGTCATTGACAATGCAGTAAATAAAGGTAAATGAAGTTTATGAAAATGAATTTAAGAAGGAAAATTTTGTTTTTTATGTAAAGAAATTCATTCAAAAATCGTCTGGCGCCAGAATATTTTTTGTAGTTCTGCGACGGATAAATCACAATATTCTATCAAGCGCGAGTGGCTACTCGCAAGTGCGACTAGCTAATCGCCGGCGCCACTGACTAGTCGCAGGGGCGACTAGCTAAAAGCAGGCGGGACTGACTAGTCAAAACCGCGGCTATCTAGTCGCATTTACATACGTTTCTTTTTGTTTGTTTTTCAAAGCTACCCACGAGTGTTTGGTGTCTAAAGACGCGGCTGCTCGCGGGCTGATTGACTGTGTAGTAATTGAAGGTAGCTACAGAACAAAATTGTGAATTTAAGATGGAAAAATGTGTTTTTTATATATAGAAATTCATTGAAAAATCGTCTGTCGCCTGAGCATTTTTTTGGGCTTCTGCGAATTATTACTCACAATATTCTATTAGGTGCGAGTGGCTAGTCGACGCTGGGACTAGCCAGTCGCCGGTGCCACTGGCTACTAGCAGGGGCGACTAGCTAGTAGCAGGCGGGACTGACTAGGCGAAATCGCGGCTAGCTAGTCGCATTTACATGCGTTTTATTTTGTTTTTTTTTATAGATTCCCACGTGTGTGAGGTGTCTGCAGACGCGTCTGCTCGCGGGGTCATTGACAATGCAGTAAATAAAGGTAAATGAAGTTTATAAAAATGAATTTAAGAAGGAAAATTTTGTTTTTTATATAAAGAAATTCATTCAAAAATCGTCTGGCGCCAGAATATTTTTTGTAGTTCTGCGACGGATAAATCACACTATTCTATCAAGCTCGAGTGGCTACTCGCAATTGCGACTAGCTAGTCGCCGGCGCCACTGACTAGTCGCAGGGGCGACTAGCTAAAAGCAGGCGGGACTGACTAGTCAAAACCGCGGCTATCTAGTCGCATTTACATACGTTTCTTTTTGTTTGTTTTTCAAAGCTACCCACGAGTGTTTGGTGTCTAAAGACGCGTCTGCTCGCGGGCTGATTGACTGTGTAGTAACTGAAGGTAGCTGCAGAACAAAATTATGAATTTAAGATGAAAAAATATGTTTTTTATATATAGAAATTCATTCAAAAATCGTCTGTCGCCAGAGCATTTTTTTGGGGTTCTGCGAATTATTACTCACAATATTCTATCAGGCGCGAGTGGCTAGTCAACGCTGCGACTAGCCAGTCACCGGTGCCACTGGCTACTAGCAGGGGCGACTAGCTAGTAGCAGGTTGGACTGGCTAGACGAAACCGCGGCTAGCTAGTCGCATTTACATGCGTTTTATTTTGTTTTTTTTTTATAGATTCCCACGAGTGTGAGGTGTCTGCAGACGCGTCTGCTCGCGGACTCATTGACAATGCAGTAATTACAGGTAAATGAAGTTTATAAAAATGAATTTAAGAAGGAAAAGTTTGTTTTTTATATAAAGAAATTCATTCGAAAATCGTCTGGCGCCAGAATATTTTTTGTAGTTCTGCGACGGATAAATCACACTATTCTATCAAGCGCGAGTGGCTACTCGCAAGTGCGACTAGCCAGTCGCCGGTGCCACTGACTACTAGCAGGGGCGACTAGCTAGTAGCAGGCGGGACTGACTAGTCGAAATCGCGGCTAGCTAGTCGCATTTACATGCGTTTTATTTTGTTTTTTTTTATAGATTCCCACGTGTGTGAGGTGTCTGCAGACGCGTCTGCTCGCGGGGTCATTGACAATGCAGTAAATAAAGGTAAATGAAGTTTATGAAAATGAATTTAAGAAGGAAAATTTTGTTTTTTATGTAAAGAAATTCATTCAAAAATCGTCTGGCGCCAGAATATTTTTTGTAGTTCTGCGACGGATAAATCACAATATTCTATCAAGCGCGAGTGGCTACTCGCAAGTGCGACTAGCTAATCGCCGGCGCCACTAACTAGTCGCAGGGGCGACTAGCTAAAAGCAGGCGGGACTGACTAGTCAAAACCGCGGCTATCTAGTCGCATTTACATACGTTTCTTTTTGTTTGTTTTTCAAAGCTACCCACGAGTGTTTGGTGTCTAAAGACGCGGCTGCTCGCGGGCTGATTGACTGTGTAGTAATTGAAGGTAGCTACAGAACAAAATTGTGAATTTAAGATGGAAAAATGTGTTTTTTATATATAGAAATTCATTGAAAAATCGTCTGTCGCCTGAGCATTTTTTTGGGCTTCTGCGAATTATTACTCACAATATTCTATTAGGTGCGAGTGGCTAGTCGACGCTGGGACTAGCCAGTCGCCGGTGCCACTGGCTACTAGCAGGGGCGACTAGCTAGTAGCAGGCGGGACTGACTAGGCGAAATCGCGGCTAGCTAGTCGCATTTACATGCGTTTTATTTTGTTTTTTTTTATAGATTCCCACGTGTGTGAGGTGTCTGCAGACGCGTCTGCTCGCGGGGTCATTGACAATGCAGTAAATAAAGGTAAATGAAGTTTATAAAAATGAATTTAAGAAGGAATATTTTGTTTTTTATATAAAGAAATTCATTCAAAAATCGTCTGGCGCCAGAATATTTTTTGTAGTTCTGCGACGGATAAATCACACTATTCTATCAAGCTCGAGTGGCTACTCGCAATTGCGACTAGCTAGTCGCCGGCGCCACTGACTAGTCGCAGGGGCGACTAGCTAAAAGCAGGCGGGACTGACTAGTCAAAACCGCGGCTATCTAGTCGCATTTACATACGTTTCTTTTTGTTTGTTTTTCAAAGCTACCCACGAGTGTTTGGTGTCTAAAGACGCGTCTGCTCGCGGGCTGATTGACTGTGTAGTAACTGAAGGTAGCTGCAGAACAAAATTATGAATTTAAGATGGAAAAATATGTTTTTTATATATAGAAATTCATTCAAAAATCGTCTGTCGCCAGAGCATTTTTTTGGGGTTCTGTTAATTATTACTCACAATATTCTATCAGGCGCGAGTGGCTAGTCAACGCTGCGACTAGCCAGTCGCCGGTGCCACTGGCTACTAGCAGGGGCGACTAGCTAGTAGCAGGTTGGACTGGCTAGTCGAAACCGCGGCTAGCTAGTCGCATTTACATGCGTTTTATTTTGTTTTATTTTATAGATTCCCTCGAGTGTGAGGTGTCTGCAGACACGTCTGCTCGCGGACTCATTGACAATGCAGTAATTACAGGTAATTGAAGTTTATAAAAATGAATTTAAGAAGGAAAAGTTTGTTTTTTATATAAAGAAATTCATTCAAAAATCGTCTGGCGCCAGAATATTTTTTGTAGTTCTGCGACGGATAAATCAGAATATTCTATCAAGCGCGAGTGGCTACTCGCAAGTGCGACTAGCTAGTCGCTGGCGCCACTGACTAGTCACAGGGGCGACTAGCTAGTAGCAGGCGGGACTGACTAGTCAAAACCGCGGCTATCTAGTCGCATTTACGTTTCTTTTTGTTTGTTTTTCAAAGCTACCCACGAGTGTTTGGTGTCTAAAGACGCGTCTGCTCGCGGGCTGATTGACTGTGTAGTAATTGAAGGTAGCTACAGAACAAAATTGTGAATTTAAGATGGAAAAATGTGTTTTTTATATATAGAAATTCATTCAAAAATCGTCTGTCGCCAGAGCATTTTTTTGGGGTTCTGCGAATTATTACTCACAATATTCTATCAGGCGCGAGTGGCTAGTCAACGCTGCGACTAGCCAGTCGCCGGTGCCACTGACTACTAGCAGGGGCGACTAGCTAGTAGCAGGTTGGACTGGCTAGTCGAAACCGCGAGTAGCTAGTCGCATTTACATGCGTTTTATTTTGTTTTTTTTTTATAGATTCCCACGAGTGTGAGGTGTCTGCAGACGCGTCAAAAATGTGTTTTTATATATAGAAATTCATTGAAAAATCGTCTGTCGCCTGAGCATTTTTTTGGGCTTCTGCGAATTATTACTCACAATATTCTATTAGGTGCGAGTGGCTTGTCGACGCTGGGACTAGCCAGCCGCCGGTGCCACTGACTACTAGCAGGGGCGACTAGCTAGTAGCAGGCGGGACTGACTAGGCGAAATCGCGGCTAGCTAGTCGCATTTACATGCGTTTTATTTTGTTTTTTTTTTTATAGATTCCCACGAGTGTGAGGTGTCTGCAGACGCGTCTGCTCGCGGGCTCATTGACAATGCAGTAACTACAGGTAAATGAAGTTTATAAAAATGAATTTAAGAAGGAAAGGTTTGTTTTTTATATAAAGAAATTCATTCAAAAATTGTCTGGCGCCAGAATATTTTTTGTAGTTCTGCGACGGATAAATCACAATATTCTATCAAGCGCGAGTGGCTACTCGCAAGTGCGACTAGCTAGTCGCCGGCGCCACTGACTAGTCACAGGGGCGACTAGCTAGTAGCAGGCGGGACTGACTAGTCAAAACCGCGGCTATCTAGTCGCATTTACATACGTTTCTTTTTGTTTGTTTTTCAAAGCTACCCACGAGTGTTTGGTGTCTAAAGACGCGTCTGCTCGCGGGCTGATTGACTGTGTAGTAATTGAAGGTAGCTGGTAGCTACAGAACAAAATTGTGAATTTAAGATGGAAAAATGTGTTTTTTATATATAGAAATTCATTGAAAAATCGTCTGTCGCCTGAGCATTTTTTTGGGCTTCTGCGAATTATTACTCACAATATTCTATCAGGCGCGAGTGGCTAGTCAACGCTCCGACTAGCCAGTCGCCGGTGCCACTGGCTACTAGCAGAGGCGACTAGCTAGTAGCAGGTTGGACTGGCTAGACGAAACCGCGGCTAGCTAGTCGCATTTACATGCGTTTTATTTTGTTTTTTTTTTATAGATTCCCACGAGTGTGAGGTGTCTGCAGACGCGTCTGCTCGCGGACTCATTGACAATGCAGTAATTACAGGTAAATGAAGTTTATAAAAATGAATTTAAGAAGGAAAAGTTTGTTTTTTATATAAAGAAATTCATTCGAAAATCGTCTGGCGCCAGAATATTTTTTGTAGTTCTGCGACGGATAAATCACACTATTCTATCAAGCGCGAGTGGCTACTCGCAAGTGCGACTAGCCAGTCGCCGGTGCCACTGACAACTAGCAGGGGCGACTAGCTAGTAGCAGGCGGGACTGACTAGTCGAAATCGCGGCTAGCTAGTCGCATTTACATGCGTTTTATTTTGTTTTTTTTTATAGATTCCCACGTGTGTGAGGTGTCTGCAGACGCGTCTGCTCGCGGGGTCATTGACAATGCAGTAAATAAAGGTAAATGAAGTTTATGAAAATGAATTTAAGAAGGAAAATTTTGTTTTTTATGTAAAGAAATTCATTCAAAAATCGTCTGGCGCCAGAATATTTTTTGTAGTTCTGCGACGGATAAATCACAATATTCTATCAAGCGCGAGTGGCTACTCGCAAGTGCGACTAGCTAATCGCCGGCGCCACTGACTAGTCGCAGGGGCGACTAGCTAAAAGCAGGCGGGACTGACTAGTCAAAACCGCGGCTATCTAGTCGCATTTACATACGTTTCTTTTTGTTTGTTTTTCAAAGCTACCCACGAGTGTTTGGTGTCTAAAGACGCGGCTGCTCGCGGGCTGATTGACTGTGTAGTAATTGAAGGTAGCTACAGAACAAAATTGTGAATTTAAGATGGAAAAATGTGTTTTTTATATATAGAAATTCATTGAAAAATCGTCTGTCGCCTGAGCATTTTTTTGGGCTTCTGCGAATTATTACTCACACTATTCTATTAGGTGCGAGTGGCTAGTCGACGCTGGGACTAGCCAGTCGCCGGTGCCACTGGCTACTAGCAGGGGCGACTAGCTAGTAGCAGGCGGGACTGACTAGGCGAAATCGCGGCTAGCTAGTCGCATTTACATGCGTTTTATTTTGTTTTTTTTTATAGATTCCCACGTGTGTGAGGTGTCTGCAGACGCGTCTGCTCGCGGGGTCATTGACAATGCAGTAAATAAAGGTAAATGAAGTTTATAAAAATGAATTTAAGAAGGAAAATTTTGTTTTTTATATAAAGAAATTCATTCAAAAATCGTCTGGCGCCAGAATATTTTTTGTAGTTCTGCGACGGATAAATCACACTATTCTATCAAGCTCGAGTGGCTAGTCGCACTTGCGACTAGCTAGTCGCCGGCGCCACTGACTAGTCGCAGGGGCGACTAGCTAAAAGCAGGCGGGACTGACTAGTCAAAACCGCGGCTATCTAGTCGCATTTACATACGTTTCTTTTTGTTTGTTTTTCAAAGCTACCCACGAGTGTTTGGTGTCTAAAGACGCGTCTGCTCGCGGGCTGATTGACTGTGTAGTAACTGAAGGTAGCTGCAGAACAAAATTATGAATTTAAGATGGAAAAATATGTTTTTTATATATAGAAATTCATTCAAAAATCGTCTGTCGCCAGAGCATTTTTTTGGGGTTCTGCGAATTATTACTCACAATATTCTATCAGGCGCGAGTGGCTAGTCAACGCTGCGACTAGCCAGTCACCGGTGCCACTGGCTACTAGCAGGGGCGACTAGCTAGTAGCAGGTTGGACTGGCTAGACGAAACCGCGGCTAGCTAGTCGCATTTACATGCGTTTTATTTTGTTTTTTTTTTATAGATTCCCACGAGTGTGAGGTGTCTGCAGACGCGTCTGCTCGCGGACTCATTGACAATGCAGTAATTACAGGTAAATGAAGTTTATAAAAATGAATTTAAGAAGGAAAAGTTTGTTTTTTATATAAAGAAATTCATTCGAAAATCGTCTGGCGCCAGAATATTTTTTGTAGTTCTGCGACGGATAAATCACACTATTCTATCAAGCGCGAGTGGCTACTCGCAAGTGCGACTAGCCAGTCGCCGGTGCCACTGACTACTAGCAGGGGCGACTAGCTAGTAGCAGGCGGGACTGACTAGTCGAAATCGCGGCTAGCTAGTCGCATTTACATGCGTTTTATTTTGTTTTTTTTTATAGATTCCCACGTGTGTGAGGTGTCTGCAGACGCGTCTGCTCGCGGGGTCATTGACAATGCAGTAAATAAAGGTAAATGAAGTTTATGAAAATGAATTTAAGAAGGAAAATTTTGTTTTTTATGTAAAGAAATTCATTCAAAAATCGTCTGGCGCCAGAATATTTTTTGTAGTTCTGCGACGGATAAATCACAATATTCTATCAAGCGCGAGTGGCTACTCGCAAGTGCGACTAGCTAATCGCCGGCGCCACTAACTAGTCGCAGGGGCGACTAGCTAAAAGCAGGCGGGACTGACTAGTCAAAACCGCGGCTATCTAGTCGCATTTACATACGTTTCTTTTTGTTTGTTTTTCAAAGCTACCCACGAGTGTTTGGTGTCTAAAGACGCGGCTGCTCGCGGGCTGATTGACTGTGTAGTAATTGAAGGTAGCTACAGAACAAAATTGTGAATTTAAGATGGAAAAATGTGTTTTTTATATATAGAAATTCATTGAAAAATCGTCTGTCGCCTGAGCATTTTTTTGGGCTTCTGCGAATTATTACTCACAATATTCTATTAGGTGCGAGTGGCTAGTCGACGCTGGGACTAGCCAGTCGCCGGTGCCACTGGCTACTAGCAGGGGCGACTAGCTAGTAGCAGGCGGGACTGACTAGGCGAAATCGCGGCTAGCTAGTCGCATTTACATGCGTTTTATTTTGTTTTTTTTTATAGATTCCCACGTGTGTGAGGTGTCTGCAGACGCGTCTGCTCGCGGGGTCATTGACAATGCAGTAAATAAAGGTAAATGAAGTTTATAAAAATGAATTTAAGAAGGAATATTTTGTTTTTTATATAAAGAAATTCATTCAAAAATCGTCTGGCGCCAGAATATTTTTTGTAGTTCTGCGACGGATAAATCACACTATTCTATCAAGCTCGAGTGGCTAGTCGCACTTGCGACTAGCTAGTCGCCGGCGCCACTGACTAGTCGCAGGGGCGACTAGCTAAAAGCAGGCGGGACTGACTAGTCAAAACCGCGGCTATCTAGTCGCATTTACATACGTTTCTTTTTGTTTGTTTTTCAAAGCTACCCACGAGTGTTTGGTGTCTAAAGACGCGTCTGCTCGCGGGCTGATTGACTGTGTAGTAACTGAAGGTAGCTGCAGAACAAAATTATGAATTTAAGATGGAAAAATATGTTTTTTATATATAGAAATTCATTCAAAAATCGTCTGTCGCCAGAGCATTTTTTTGGGGTTCTGCGAATTATTACTCACAATATTCTATCAGGCGCGAGTGGCTAGTCAACGCTGCGACTAGCCAGTCGCCGGTGCCACTGGCTACTAGCAGGGGCGACTAGCTAGTAGCAGGTTGGACTGGCTAGTCGAAACCGCGGCTAGCTAGTCGCATTTACATGCGTTTTATTTTGTTTTATTTTATAGATTCCCTCGAGTGTGAGGTGTCTGCAGACACGTCTGCTCGCGGACTCATTGACAATGCAGTAATTACAGGTAATTGAAGTTTATAAAAATGAATTTAAGAAGGAAAAGTTTGTTTTTTATATAAAGAAATTCATTCAAAAATCGTCTGGCGCCAGAATATTTTTTGTAGTTCTGCGACGGATAAATCAGAATATTCTATCAAGCGCGAGTGGCTACTCGCAAGTGCGACTAGCTAGTCGCTGGCGCCACTGACTAGTCACAGGGGCGACTAGCTAGTAGCAGGCGGGACTGACTAGTCAAAACCGCGGCTATCTAGTCGCATTTACGTTTCTTTTTGTTTGTTTTTCAAAGCTACCCACGAGTGTTTGGTGTCTAAAGACGCGTCTGCTCGCGGGCTGATTGACTGTGTAGTAATTGAAGGTAGCTACAGAACAAAATTGTGAATTTAAGATGGAAAAATGTGTTTTTTATATATAGAAATTCATTCAAAAATCGTCTGTCGCCAGAGCATTTTTTTGGGGTTCTGCGAATTATTACTCACAATATTCTATCAGGCGCGAGTGGCTAGTCAACGCTGCGACTAGCCAGTCGCCGGTGCCACTGACTACTAGCAGGGGCGACTAGCTAGTAGCAGGTTGGACTGGCTAGTCGAAACCGCGAGTAGCTAGTCGCATTTACATGCGTTTTATTTTGTTTTTTTTTTATAGATTCCCACGAGTGTGAGGTGTCTGCAGACGCGTCAAAAATGTGTTTTTATATATAGAAATTCATTGAAAAATCGTCTGTCGCCTGAGCATTTTTTTGGGCTTCTGCGAATTATTACTCACAATATTCTATTAGGTGCGAGTGGCTTGTCGACGCTGGGACTAGCCAGCCGCCGGTGCCACTGACTACTAGCAGGGGCGACTAGCTAGTAGCAGGCGGGACTGACTAGGCGAAATCGCGGCTAGCTAGTCGCATTTACATGCGTTTTATTTTGTTTTTTTTTTATAGATTCCCACGAGTGTGAGGTGTCTGCAGACGCGTCTGCTCGCGGGCTCATTGACAATGCAGTAACTACAGGTAAATGAAGTTTATAAAAATGAATTTAAGAAGGAAAGGTTTGTTTTTTATATAAAGAAATTCATTCAAAAATTGTCTGGCGCCAGAATATTTTTTGTAGTTCTGCGACGGATAAATCACAATATTCTATCAAGCGCGAGTGGCTACTCGCAAGTGCGACTAGCTAGTCGCCGGCGCCACTGACTAGTCACAGGGGCGACTAGCTAGTAGCAGGCGGGACTGACTAGTCAAAACCGCGGCTATCTAGTCGCATTTACATACGTTTCTTTTTGTTTGTTTTTCAAAGCTACCCACGAGTGTTTGGTGTCTAAAGACGCGTCTGCTCGCGGGCTGATTGACTGTGTAGTAATTGAAGGTAGCTGGTAGCTACAGAACAAAATTGTGAATTTAAGATGGAAAAATGTGTTTTTTATATATAGAAATTCATTGAAAAATCGTCTGTCGCCTGAGCATTTTTTTGGGCTTCTGCGAATTATTACTCACAATATTCTATCAGGCGCGAGTGGCTAGTCAACGCTCCGACTAGCCAGTCGCCGGTGCCACTGGCTACTAGCAGAGGCGACTAGCTAGTAGCAGGTTGGACTGGCTAGTCGAAACCGCGGCTAGCTAGTCGCATTTACATGCGTTTTATTTTGTTTTTTTTTTATAGATTCCCACGAGTGTGAGGTGTCTGCAGACGCGTCTGCTCGCGGACTTATTGACAATGCAGTAACTACAGGTAAATGAAGTTTATAAAAATGAATTTAAGAAGGAAAAGTTTGTTTTTTATATAAAGAAATTCATTCAAAAATTGTCTGGCGCCAGAATATTTTTTGTAGTTCTGCGACGGATAAATCACAATATTCTATCAAGCGCGAGTGGCTACTCGCAAGTGCGACAAGCTAGTCGCCAGCGCCACTGACTAGTCACAGGGGCGACGGGGCGACTAGCTAGTAGCAGGCGGGACTGACTAGTCAAAACCGCGGCTATCTAGTCGCATTTACATACGTTTCTTTTTGTTTGTTTTTCAAAGCTACCCACGAGTGTTTGGTGTCTAAAGACGCGTCTGCTCGCAGGCTGTTTGACTGTGTAGTAATTGAAGGTAGCTACAGAACAAAATTGTGAATTTAAGATGGAAAAATGTGTTTTTTATATATAGAAATTCATTGAAAAATCGTCTGTCGCCTGAGCATTTTTTTGGGCTTCTGCGAATTATTACTCACAATATTCTATTAGGTGCGAGTGGCTAGACGACGCTCGGACTAGCCAGCCGCCGGTGCCACTGACTACTAGCAGGGGCGACTAGCTAGTAGCAGGCGGGACTGACTAGGCGAAATCGCGGCTAGCTAGTCGCATTTACATGCGTTTTATTTTGTTTTTTTTTTATAGATTCCCACGTGTGTGAGGTGTCTGCAGACGCGTCTGCTCGCGGGGTCATTGACAGTGCAGTAAATAAAGGTAAATGAAATTTATAAAAATGAATTTAAGAAGGAAAATTTTGTTTTTTATATAAAGAAATTCATTCAAAAATCGTCTGGCGCCAGAATATTTTTTGTAGTTCTGCGACGGATAAATCACAATATTCTATCAAGCGCGAGTGGCTACTCGCAAGTGCGACTAGCTAATCGCCGGCGTCACTGACTAGTCGCAGGGGCGACTAGCTAAAAGCAGGCGGGACTGACTAGTCAAAACCGCGGCTATCTAGTCGCATTTACATACGTTTCTTTTTGTTTGTTTTTCAAAGCTACCCACGAGTGTTTGGTGTCTAAAGACGCGTCTGCTCGCGGGCTGTTTGACTGTGTAGTAATTGAAGGTAGCTACAGAACAAAATTGTGAATTTAAGATGGAAAAATGTGTTTTTTATATATAGAAATTCATTCAAAAATCGTCTGTCACCTGAGCATTTTTTTGGGCTTCTGCGAATTATTACTCACAATATTCTATTAGGTGCGAGTGGCTAGTCGACGCTGGGACAAGCCAGTCGCCGGTGCCACTGGCTACTAGCAGGGGCGACTAGCTAGTAGCAGGTTGGACTGGCTAGTCGAAACCGCGGCTAGCTAGTCGCATTTACATGCGTTTTATTTTGTTTTATTTTATAGATTCCCACGAGTGTGAGGTGTCTGCAGACACGTCTGCTCGCGGACTCATTGACAATGCAGTAATTACAGGTAAATGAAGTTTATAAAAATGAATTTAAGAAGGAAAAGTTTGTTTTTTATATAAAGAAATTCATTCAAAAATCGTCTGGCGCCAGAATATTTTTTGTAGTTCTGCGACGGATAAATCACAATATTCTATCAAGCGCGAGTGGCTACTCGCAAGTGCGACTAGCTAGTCGCTGGCGCCACTGACTAGTCACAGGGGCGACTAGCTAGTAGCAGGCGGGACTGACTAGTCAAAACCGCGGCTATCTAGTCGCATTTACGTTTCTTTTTGTTTGTTTTTCAAAGCTACCCACGAGTGTTTGGTGTCTAAAGACGCGTCTGCTCGCGGGCTGATTGACTGTGTAGTATTTGAAGGTAGCTACAGAACAAAATTATGAATTTAAGATGGAAAAATGTGTTTTTTATATATAGAAATTCATTCAAAAATCGTCTGTCGCCAGAGCATTTTTTTGGGGTTCTGCGAATTATTACTCACAATATTCTATCAGGCGCGAGTGGCTAGTCAACGCTGCGACTAGCCAGTCGCCGGTGCCACTGACTACTAGCAGGGGCGACTAGCTAGTAGCAGGTTGGACTGGCTAGTCGAAACCGCGGCTAGCTAGTCGCATTTACATGCGTTTTATTTTGTTTTTTTTTTATAGATTCCCACGAGTGTGAGGTGTCTGCAGACGCGTCAAAAATGTGTTTTTATATATAGAAATTCATTCAAAAATCGTCTGTCGCCTGAGCATTTTTTTGGGCTTCTGCGAATTGTTACTCACAATATTCTATTAGGTGCGAGTGGCTTGTCGACGCTGGGACTAGCCAGCCGCCGGTGCCACTGACTACTAGCAGGGGCGACTAGCTAGTAGCAGGCGGGACTGACTAGGCGAAATCGCGGCTAGCTAGTCGCATTTACATGCGTTTTATTTTGTTTTTTTTTTTATAGATTCCCACGTGAATGAGGTGTCTGCAGACGCGTCTGCTCGCGGGGTCATTGACAGTGCAGTAAATAAAGGTAAATGAAGTTTATAAAAATGAATTTAAGAAGGAAAATTTTGTTTTTTATATAAAGAAATTCATTCAAAAATCGTCTGGCGCCAGAATATTTTTTGTAGTTCTGCGACGGATAAATCACAATATTCTATCAAGCGCGAGTGGCTACTCGCAAGTGCGACTAGCTAATCGCCGGCGCCACTGACTAGTCGCAGGGGCGACTAGCTAAAAGCAGGCGGGACTGACTAGTCAAAACCGCGGCTATCTAGTCGCATTTACATACGTTTCTTTTTGTTTGTTTTTCAAAGCTACCCACGAGTGTTTGGTGTCTAAAGACGCGTCTGCTCGCGGGCTGATTGACTGTGTAGTAATTGAAGGTAGCTACAGAACATAATTATGAATTTAAGATGGAAAAATGTGTTTTTTATATATAGAAATTCATTCAAAAATCGTCTGTCGCCAGAGCATTTTTTTGGGGTTCTGCGAATTATTACTCACAATATTCTATCAGGCGCGAGTGGCTAGTCAACGCTGCGACTAGCCAGTCGCCGGTGCAACTGGCTACTAGCAGGGGCGACTAGCTAGTAGCAGGTTGGACTGGCTAGTCGAAACCGCAGTTAGCTAGTTGCATTTACATGCGTTTTATTTTGTTTTTTTTTATAGATTCCCACGAGTGTGAGGTGTCTGCAGACGCGTCTGCTCGCGGACTCATTGACAATGCAGTAACTACAGGTAAATGAAGTTTATAAAAATGAATTTAAGAAGGAAAAGTTTGTTTTTTATATAAAGAAATTCATTCAAAAATTGTCTGGCGCCAGAATATTTTTTGTAGTTCTGCGACGGATAAATCACAATATTCTATCAAGTGCGAGTGGCTACTCGCAAGTGCGACTAGCTAATCGCCGGCGCCACTGACTAGTCGCAGGGGCGACTAGCTAAAAGCAGGCGGGACTGACTAGTCAAAACCGCGGCTATCTAGTCGCATTTACATACGTTTCTTTTTGTTTGTTTTTCAAAGCTACCCACGAGTGTTTGGTGTCTAAAGACGCGTCTGCTCGCGGGCTGATTGACTGTGTAGTAATTGAAGGTAGCTACAGAACATAATTATGAATTTAAGATGGAAAAATGTGTTTTTTATATATAGAAATTCATTCAAAAATCGTCTGTCGCCAGAGCATTTTTTTGGGGTTCTGTGAATTATTACTCACAATATTCTATCAGGCGCGAGTGGCTAGTCAACGCTGCGACTAGCCAGTCGCCGGTGCCACTGGCTACTAGTAGGGGCGACTAGCTAGTAGCAGGTTGGACTGGCTAGTCGAAATCGCGGCTAGCTAGTCGCATTTACATGCGTTTTATTTTGTTTTTTTTTATAGATTCCAACGTGTGTGAGGTGTCTGCAGACGCGTCTGCTCGCGGGGTCATTGACAATGCAGTAAAAAAAGGTAAATGAAGTTTATAAAAATGAATTTAAGAAGGAAAATTTTTTTTTTTATATAAAGAAATTCATTCAAAAATCGTCTGGCGCCAGAATATTTTTTTGTAGTTCTGCGACGGATAAATCACAATATTCTATCAAGCGCGAGTGGCTACTCGCAAGTGCGACTAGCTAGTCGCCGGCGCCACTGACTTGTCACAGGGGTGACTAGCTAGTAGCAGGCGGGACTGACTAGTCAAAACCGCGGCTATCTAGTAGCATTTACATACGTTTCTTTTTGTTTGTTTTTCAAAGCTACCCACGAGTGTTTGGTGTCTAAAGACGCGTCTGCTCGCGGGCTGATTGACTGTGTAGTAATTGAAGGTAGCTACAGAACAAAATTGTGAATTTAAGATGGAAAAATTTGTTTTTTATATATAGAAATTCATTGAAAAATCGTCTGTCGCCTGAGCATTTTTTTGGGCTTCTGCGAATTATTACTCACAATATTCTATTAGGTGCGAGTGGCTAGACGACGCTCGGACTAGCCAGCCGCCGGTGCCACTGACTACTAGCAGGGGCGACTAGCTAGTAGCAGGCGGGACTGACTAGGCGAAATCGCGGCTAGCTAGTCGCATTTACATGCGTTTTATTTTGTTTTTTTTTTATAGATTCCCACGTGTGTGAGGTGTCTGCAGACGCGTCTGCTCGCGGGGTCATTGACAGTGCAGTAAATAAAGGTAAATGAAGTTTATAAAAATGAATTTAAGAAGGAAAATTTTGTTTTTTATATAAAGAAATTCATTCAAAAATCGTCTGGCGCCAGAATATTTTTTGTAGTTCTGCGACGGATAAATCACAATATTCTATCAAGCGCGAGTGGCTACTCGCAAGTGCGACTAGCTAATCGCCGGCGTCACTGACTAGTCGCAGGGGCGACTAGCTAAAAGCAGGCGGGACTGACTAGTCAAAACCGCGGCTATCTAGTCGCATTTACATACGTTTCTTTTTGTTTGTTTTTCAAAGCTACCCACGAGTGTTTGGTGTCTAAAGACGCGTCTGCTCGCGGGCTGATTGACTGTGTAGTAATTGAAGGTAGCTACAGAACAAAATTATGAATTTAAGATGGAAAAATGTGTTTTTTATATATAGAAATTCATTCAAAAATCGTCTGTCGCCAGAGCATTTTTTTGGGGTTCTGCGAATTATTACTCACAATATTCTATCAGGCGCGAGTGGCTAGTCAACGCTCCGACTAGCCAGTCGCCGGTGCCACTGGCTACTAGCAGAGGCGACTAGCTAGTAGCAGGTTGGACTGGCTAGTCGAAACCGCGGCTAGCTAGTCGCATTTACATGCGTTTTATTTTGTTTTTTTTTTATAGATTCCCACGAGTGTGAGGTGTCTGCAGACGCGTCTGCTCGCGGACTCATTGACAATGCAGTAACTACAGGTAAATGAAGTTTATAAAAATGAATTTAAGAAGGAAAAGTTTGTTTTTTATATAAAGAAATTCATTCAAAAATTGTCTGGCGCCAGAATATTTTTTGTAGTTCTGCGACGGATAAATCACAATATTCTATCAAGCGCGAGTGGCTACTCGCAAGTGCGACAAGCTAGTCGCCGGCGCCACTGACTAGTCACAGGGGCGACGACGGGGCGACTAGCTAGTAGCAGGCGGGACTGACTAGTCAAAACCGTGGCTATCTAGTCGCATTTACATACGTTTCTTTTTGTTTGTTTTTCAAAGCTACCCACGAGTGTTTGGTGTCTAAAGACGCGTCTGCTCGCGGGCTGTTTGACTGTGTAGTAATTGAAGGTAGCTACAGACCAAAATTGTGAATTTAAGATGGAAAAATGTGTTTTTTATATATAGAAATTCATTGAAAAATCGTCTGTCGCCTGAGCATTTTCTTGGGCTTCTGCGAATTATTACTCACAATATTCTATTAGGTGCGAGTGGCTAGACGACGCTGGGACTAGCCAGTCGCCGGTGCCACTGACTACTAGCAGGGGCGACTAGCTAGTAGCAGGTTGGACTGGCTAGTCGAAACCGCGGCTAGCTAGTCGCATTTACATGCGTTTTATTTTGTTTTTTTTTTATAGATTCCCACGAGTGTGAGGTGTCTGCAGACGCGTCTGCTCGCGGACTCATTGACAATGCAGTAACTACAGGTAAATGAAGTTTATAAAAATGAATTTAAGAAGGAAAGGTTTGTTTTTTATATAAAGAAATTCATTCAAAAATTGTCTGGCGCCAGAATATTTTTTGTAGTTCTGCGACGGATAAATCACAATATTCTATCAAGCGCGAGTGGCTACTTGCAAGTGCGACTAGCTAGTCGCCGGCGCCACTGACTAGTCACAGGGGCGACTAGCTAGTAGCAGGCGGGACTGACTAGTCAAAACCACGGCTATCTAGTCGCATTTACATACGTTTCTTTTTGTTTGTTTTTCAAAGCTACCCACGAGTGTTTGGTGTCTAAAGACGCATCTGCTCGCGGGCTGATTGACTGTGTAGTAATTGAAGGTAGCTACAGAACAAAATTGTGAATTTAAGATGGAAAAATGTGTTTTTTATATATAGAAATTCATTGTAAAATCGTCTGTCGCCTGAGCATTTTTTTGGGGTTCTGCGAATTATTACTCACAATATTCTATCAGGCGCGAGTGGCTAGTCAACGCTGCGACTAGCCAGTCGCCGGTGCCACTGGCTACTAGCAGGGGCGACTAGCTAGTAGCAGGTTGGACTGGCTAGTCGAAACCGTGGCTAGCTAGTCGCATTTACATGCGTTTTATTTTGTTTTTTTTTTATAGATTCCCACGAGTGTGAGGTGTCTGCAGACACGTCTGCTCGCGGACTCATTGACAATGCAGTAAATACAGGTAAATGAAGTTTATAAAAATGAATTTAAGAAGGAAAAGTTTGTTTTTTATATAAAGAAATTCATTCAAAAATCGTCTGGCGCCAGAATATTTTTTGTAGTTCTGCGACGGATAAATCACAATATTCTATCAAGCGCAAGTGGCTACTCGCAAGTGCGACTAGCTAGTCGCCGGCGCCACTGACTAGTCGCAGGGGCGACTAGCTAAAAGCAGGCGGGACTGACTAGTCAAAACCGCGGCTATCTAGTCGCATTTACATACGTTCCTTTTTGTTTGTTTTTCAAAGCTACTCACGAGTGTTTGGTGTCTAAAGACGCGTCTGCTCGCGGGCTGATTGACTATGTAGTAATTGAAGGTAGCTACAGAACAAAATTGTGAATTTAAGATGGAAAAATGTGTTTTTTATATATAGAAATTCATTGAAAAATCGTCTGTCGCCTGAGCATTTTTTTGGGCTTCTGCGAATTATTACTCACAATATTCTATTAGGTGCGAGTGGCTAGTCGACGCTGGGACAAGCCAGTCGCCGGTGCCACTGGCTACTAGCAGGGGCGACTAGCTAGTAGCAGGTTGGACTGGCTAGTCGAAACCGCGGCTAGCTAGTCGCATTTACATGCGTTTTATTTTGTTTTATTTTATAGATTCCCACGAGTGTGAGGTGTCTGCAGACACGTCTGCTCGCGGACTCATTGACAATGCAGTAATTACAGGTAAATGAAGTTTATAAAAATGAATTTAAGAAGGAAAAGTTTGTTTTTTATATAAAGAAATTCATTCAAAAATCGTCTGGCGCCAGAATATTTTTTGTAGTTCTGCGACGGATAAATCACAATATTCTATCAAGCGCGAGTGGCTACTCGCAAGTGCGACTAGCTAGTCGCTGGCGCCACTGACTAGTCACAGGGGCGACTAGCTAGTAGCAGGCGGGACTGACTAGTCAAAACCGCGGCTATCTAGTCGCATTTACGTTTCTTTTTGTTTGTTTTTCAAAGCTACCCACGAGTGTTTGGTGTCTAAAGACGCGTCTGCTCGCGAAATGATTGACTGTGTAGTAATTGAAGGTAGCTACAGAACAAAATTATGAATTTAAGATGGAAAAATGTGTTTTTTATATATAGAAATTCATTGTAAAATCGTCTGTCGCCTGAGCATTTTTTTGGGGTTCTGCGAATTATTACTCACAATATTCTATCAGGCGCGAGTGGCTAGTCAACGCTGCGACTAGCCAGTCGCCGGTGCCACTGGCTACTAGCAGGGGCGACTAGCTAGTAGCAGGTTGGACTGGCTAGTCGAAACCGTGGCTAGCTAGTCGCATTTACATGCGTTTCTTTTTGTTTGTTTTTCAAAGCTACCCACGAGTGTTTGGTGTCTAAAGACGCATCTGCTCGCGGGCTGATTGACTGTGTAGTAATTGAAGGTAGCTACAGAACAAAATTGTGAATTTAAGATGGAAAAATGTGTTTTTTATATATAGAAATTCATTGTAAAATCGTCTGTCGCCTGAGCATTTTTTTGGGGTTCTGCGAATTATTACTCACAATATTCTATCAGGCGCGAGTGGCTAGTCAACGCTGCGACTAGCCAGTCGCCGGTGCCACTGGCTACTAGCAGGGGCGACTAGCTAGTAGCAGGTTGGACTGGCTAGTCGAAACCGTGGCTAGCTAGTCGCATTTACATGCGTTTTATTTTGTTTTTTTTTTATAGATTCCCACGAGTGTGAGGTGTCTGCAGACACGTCTGCTCGCGGACTCATTGACAATGCAGTAAATACAGGTAAATGAAGTTTATAAAAATGAATTTAAGAAGGAAAAGTTTGTTTTTTATATAAAGAAATTCATTCAAAAATCGTCTGGCGCCAGAATATTTTTTGTAGTTCTGCGACGGATAAATCACAATATTCTATCAAGCGCAAGTGGCTACTCGCAAGTGCGACTAGCTAGTCGCCGGCGCCACTGACTAGTCGCAGGGGCGACTAGCTAAAAGCAGGCGGGACTGACTAGTCAAAACCGCGGCTATCTAGTCGCATTTACATACGTTCCTTTTTGTTTGTTTTTCAAAGCTACTCACGAGTGTTTGGTGTCTAAAGACGCGTCTGCTCGCGGGCTGATTGACTATGTAGTAATTGAAGGTAGCTACAGAACAAAATTGTGAATTTAAGATGGAAAAATGTGTTTTTTATATATAGAAATTCATTGAAAAATCGTCTGTCGCCTGAGCATTTTTTTGGGCTTCTGCGAATTATTACTCACAATATTCTATTAGGTGCGAGTGGCTAGTCGACGCTGGGACAAGCCAGTCGCCGGTGCCACTGGCTACTAGCAGGGGCGACTAGCTAGTAGCAGGTTGGACTGGCTAGTCGAAACCGCGGCTAGCTAGTCGCATTTACATGCGTTTTATTTTGTTTTATTTTATAGATTCCCACGAGTGTGAGGTGTCTGCAGACACGTCTGCTCGCGGACTCATTGACAATGCAGTAATTACAGGTAAATGAAGTTTATAAAAATGAATTTAAGAAGGAAAAGTTTGTTTTTTATATAAAGAAATTCATTCAAAAATCGTCTGGCGCCAGAATATTTTTTGTAGTTCTGCGACGGATAAATCACAATATTCTATCAAGCGCGAGTGGCTACTCGCAAGTGCGACTAGCTAGTCGCTGGCGCCACTGACTAGTCACAGGGGCGACTAGCTAGTAGCAGGCGGGACTGACTAGTCAAAACCGCGGCTATCTAGTCGCATTTACGTTTCTTTTTGTTTGTTTTTCAAAGCTACCCACGAGTGTTTGGTGTCTAAAGACGCGTCTGCTCGCGAAATGATTGACTGTGTAGTAATTGAAGGTAGCTACAGAACAAAATTATGAATTTAAGATGGAAAAATGTGTTTTTTATATATAGAAATTCATTCAAAAATCGTCTGTCGCCAGAGCATTTTTTTGGGGTTCTGCGAATTATTACTCACAATATTCTATCAGGCGCGAGTGGCTAGTCAACGCTGCGACTAGCCAGTCGCCGGTGCCACTGACTACTAGCAGGGGCGACTAGCTAGTAGCAGGTTGGACTGGCTAGTCGAAACCGCGGCTAGCTAGTCGCATTTACATGCGTTTTATTTTGTTTTTTTTTTATAGATTCCCACGAGTGTGAGGTGTCTGCAGACGCGTCAAAAATGTGTTTTTATATATAGAAATTCATTCAAAAATCGTCTGTCGCCTGAGCATTTTTTTGGGCTTCTGCGAATTATTACTCACAATATTCTATTAGGTGCGAGTGGCTTGTCGACGCTGGGACTAGCCAGCCGCCGGTGCCACTGACTACTAGCAGGGGCGACTAGCTAGTAGCAGGCGGGACTGACTAGGCGAAATCGCGGCTAGCTAGTCGCATTTACATGCGTTTTATTTTGTTTTTTTTTATAGATTCCCACGAGTGTGAGGTGTCTGCAGACGCGTCTGCTCGCGGGGTCATTGACAATGCAGTAAAAAAAGGTAAATGAAGTTTATAAAAATGAATTTAAGAAGGAAAATTTTGTTTTTTATATAAAGAAATTCATTCAAAAATCGTCTGGCGCCAGAATATTTTTTTGTAGTTCTGCGACGGATAAATCACAATATTCTATCAAGCGCGAGTGGCTACTCGCAAGTGCGACTAGCTAGTCGCCGGCGCCACTGACTAGTCACAGGGGTGACTAGCTAGTAGCAGGCGGGACTGACTAGTCAAAACCGCGGCTATCTAGTAGCATTTACATACGTTTCTTTTTGTTTGTTTTTCAAAGCTACCCACGAGTGTTTGGTGTCTAAAGACGCGTCTGCTCGCGGGCTGATTGACTGTGTAGTAATTGAAGGTAGCTACAGAACAAAATTGTGAATTTAAGATGGAAAAATGTGTTTTTTATATATAGAAATTCATTGAAAAATCGTCTGTCGCCTGAGCATTTTTTTGGGCTTCTGCGAATTATTACTCACAATATTCTATTAGGTGCGAGTGGCTAGTCGACGCTGGCACTAGCCAGTCGCCGGTGCCACTGACTACTAGCAGGGGCGACTAGCTAGTAGCAGGCGGGACTGACTAGTCGAAATCGCGGCTAGCTAGTCGCATTTACATGCGTTTTATTTTGTTTTTTTTTATAGATTCCCACGTGTGTGAGGTGTCTGCAGACGCGTCTGCTCGCGGGGTCATTGACAGTGCAGTAAATAAAGGTAAATGAAGTTTATAAAAATGAATTTAAGAAGGAAAATTTTGTTTTTTATATAAAGAAATTCATTCAAAAATCGTCGGGCGCCAGAATATTTTTTGTAGTTCTGCGACGGATAAATCACACTATTCTATCAAGCGCGAGTGGCTACTCGCAAGTGCGACTAGCTAGTCGCCGGCGCCACTGACTAGTCGCAGGGGCGACTATCTAGTAGCAGGTTGGACTGGCTAGTCGAAACCGCGGCTAGCTAGTCGCATTTACATACGTTTCTTTTTGTTTGTTTTTCAAAGCTACCCACGAGTGTTTGGTGTCTAAAGACGCGTCTGCTCGCGGGCTGATTGACTGTGTAGTAATTGAAGGTAGCTACAGAACAAAATTATGAATTTAAGATGGAAAAATGTGTTTTTTATATATAGAAATTCATTCAAAAATCGTCTGTCGCCAGAGCATTTTTTTGGGGTTCTGCGAATTATTACTCACAATATTCTATCAGGCGCGAGTGGCTAGTCAACGCTGCGACTAGCCAGTCGCCGGTGCCACTGACTACTAGCAGGGGCGACTAGCTAGTAGCAGGTTGGACTGGCTAGTCGAAACCGCGGCTAGCTAGTCGCATTTACATGCGTTTTATTTTGTTTTTTTTTTATAGATTCCCACGAGTGTGAGGTGTCTGCAGACGCGTCAAAAATGTGTTTTTATATATAGAAATTCATTCAAAAATCGTCTGTCGCCTGAGCATTTTTTTGGGCTTCTGCGAATTATTACTCACAATATTCTATTAGGTGCGAGTGGCTTGTCGACGCTGGGACTAGCCAGCCGCCGGTGCCACTGACTACTAGCAGGGGCGACTAGCTAGTAGCAGGCGGGACTGACTAGGCGAAATCGCGGCTAGCTAGTCGCATTTACATGCGTTTTATTTTGTTTTTTTTTATAGATTCCCACGAGTGTGAGGTGTCTGCAGACGCGTCTGCTCGCGGGGTCATTGACAATGCAGTAAAAAAAGGTAAATGAAGTTTATAAAAATGAATTTAAGAAGGAAAATTTTGTTTTTTATATAAAGAAATTCATTCAAAAATCGTCTGGCGCCAGAATATTTTTTTGTAGTTCTGCGACGGATAAATCACAATATTCTATCAAGCGCGAGTGGCTACTCGCAAGTGCGACTAGCTAGTCGCCGGCGCCACTGACTAGTCACAGGGGTGACTAGCTAGTAGCAGGCGGGACTGACTAGTCAAAACCGCGGCTATCTAGTAGCATTTACATACGTTTCTTTTTGTTTGTTTTTCAAAGCTACCCACGAGTGTTTGGTGTCTAAAGACGCGTCTGCTCGCGGGCTGATTGACTGTGTAGTAATTGAAGGTAGCTACAGAACAAAATTGTGAATTTAAGATGGAAAAATGTGTTTTTTATATATAGAAATTCATTGAAAAATCGTCTGTCGCCTGAGCATTTTTTTGGGCTTCTGCGAATTATTACTCACAATATTCTATTAGGTGCGAGTGGCTAGTCGACGCTGGCACTAGCCAGTCGCCGGTGCCACTGACTACTAGCAGGGGCGACTAGCTAGTAGCAGGCGGGACTGACTAGTCGAAAACGCGGCTAGCTAGTCGCATTTACATGCGTTTTATTTTGTTTTTTTTTATAGATTCCCACGTGTGTGAGGTGTCTGCAGACGCGTCTGCTCGCGGGGTCATTGACAGTGCAGTAAATAAAGGTAAATGAAGTTTATAAAAATGAATTTAAGAAGGAAAATTTTGTTTTTTATATAAAGAAATTCATTCAAAAATCGTCGGGCGCCAGAATATTTTTTGTAGTTCTGCGACGGATAAATCACACTATTCTATCAAGCGCGAGTGGCTACTCGCAAGTGCGACTAGCTAGTCGCCGGCGCCACTGACTAGTCGCAGGGGCGACTATCTAGTAGCAGGTTGGACTGGCTAGTCGAAACCGCGGCTAGCTAGTCGCATTTACATACGTTTCTTTTTGTTTGTTTTTCAAAGCTACCCACGAGTGTTTGGTGTCTAAAGACGCGTCTGCTCGCGGGCTGATTGACTGTGTAGTAATTGAAGGTAGCTACAGAACAAAATTATGAATGTAAGATGGAAAAATGTGTTTTTTATATATAGAAATTCATTCAAAAATCGTCTGTCGCCAGAGCA
The DNA here is from genome assembly GCA_917490735.1 of Dryobotodes eremita. NCBI lineage: Eukaryota > Metazoa > Arthropoda > Insecta > Lepidoptera > Noctuidae > Dryobotodes > Dryobotodes eremita. The sequence goes on along the minus strand of CAKJSZ010000035.1, from coordinate 9,774 downwards.
TTTTTTTGGGGTTCTGCGAATTATTACTCACAATATTCTATCAGGCGCGAGTGGCTAGTCAACGCTGCGACTAGCCAGTCGCCGGTGCCACTGGCTACTAGCAGGGGCGACTATCTAGTAGCAGGTTGGACTGGCTAGTCGAAACCGCGGCTAGCTAGTCGCATTTACATACGTTTCTTTTTGTTTGTTTTTCAAAGCTACCCACGAGTGTTTGGTGTCTAAAGACGCGTCTGCTCGCGAAATGATTGACTGTGTAGTAATTGAAGGTAGCTACAGAACAAAATTATGAATTTAAGATGGAAAAATGTGTTTTTTATATATAGAAATTCATTCAAAAATCGTCTGTCGCCAGAGCATTTTTTTGGGGTTCTGCGAATTATTACTCACAATATTCTATCAGGCGCGAGTGGCTAGTCAACGCTGCGACTAGCCAGTCGCCGGTGCCACTGACTACTAGCAGGGGCGACTAGCTAGTAGCAGGTTGGACTGGCTAGTCGAAACCGCGGCTAGCTAGTCGCATTTACATGCGTTTTATTTTGTTTTTTTTTTATAGATTCCCACGAGTGTGAGGTGTCTGCAGACGCGTCAAAAATGTGTTTTTATATATAGAAATTCATTCAAAAATCGTCTGTCGCCTGAGCATTTTTTTGGGCTTCTGCGAATTATTACTCACAATATTCTATTAGGTGCGAGTGGCTTGTCGACGCTGGGACTAGCCAGCCGCCGGTGCCACTGACTACTAGCAGGGGCGACTAGCTAGTAGCAGGTGGGACTGACTAGGCGAAATCGCGGCTAGCTAGTCGCATTTACATGCGTTTTATTTTGTTTTTTTTTATAGATTCCCACGAGTGTGAGGTGTCTGCAGACGCGTCTGCTCGCGGGGTCATTGACAATGCAGTAAAAAAAGGTAAATGAAGTTTATAAAAATGAATTTAAGAAGGAAAATTTTGTTTTTTATATAAAGAAATTCATTCAAAAATCGTCTGGCGCCAGAATATTTTTTTGTAGTTCTGCGACGGATAAATCACAATATTCTATCAAGCGCGAGTGGCTACTCGCATGTGCGACTAGCTAGTCGCCGGCGCCACTGACTAGTCACAGGGGTGACTAGCTAGTAGCAGGCGGGACTGTCTAGTCAAAACCGCGGCTATCTAGTAGCATTTACATACGTTTCTTTTTGTTTGTTTTTCAAAGCTACCCACGAGTGTTTGGTGTCTAAAGACGCGTCTGCTCGCGGGCTGATTGACTGTGTAGTAATTGAAGGTAGCTACAGAACAAAATTGTGAATTTAAGATGGAAAAATGTGTTTTTTATATATAGAAATTCATTGAAAAATCGTCTGTCGCCTGAGCATTTTTTTGGGCTTCTGCGAATTATTACTCACAATATTCTATTAGGTGCGAGTGGCTAGTCGACGCTGGCACTAGCCAGTCGCCGGTGCCACTGACTACTAGCAGGGGCGACTAGCTAGTAGCAGGCGGGACTGACTAGTCGAAATCGCGGCTAGCTAGTCGCATTTACATGCGTTTTATTTTGTTTTTTTTTATAGATTCCCACGTGTGTGAGGTGTCTGCAGACGCGTCTGCTCGCGGGGTCATTGACAGTGCAGTAAATAAAGGTAAATGAAGTTTATAAAAATGAATTTAAGAAGGAAAATTTTGTTTTTTATATAAAGAAATTCATTCAAAAATCGTCGGGCGCCAGAATATTTTTTGTAGTTCTGCGACGGATAAATCACACTATTCTATCAAGCGCGAGTGGCTACTCGCAAGTGCGACTAGCTAGTCGCCGGCGCCACTGACTAGTCGCGGGGGCGACTATCTAGTAGCAGGTTGGACTGGCTAGTCGAAACCGCGGCTAGCTAGTCGCATTTACATACGTTTCTTTTTGTTTGTTTTTCAAAGCTACCCACGAGTGTTTGGTGTCTAAAGACGCGTCTGCTCGCGGGCTGATTGACTGTGTAGTAATTGAAGGTAGCTACAGAACAAAATTATGAATTTAAGATGGAAAAATGTGTTTTTTATATATAGAAATTCATTCAAAAATCGTCTGTCGCCAGAGCATTTTTTTGGGGTTCTGCGAATTATTACTCACAATATTCTATCAGGCGCGAGTGGCTAGTCAACGCTGCGACTAGCCAGTCGCCGGTGCCACTGACTACTAGCAGGGGCGACTAGCTAGTAGCAGGTTGGACTGGCTAGTCGAAACCGCGGCTAGCTAGTCGCATTTACATGCGTTTTATTTTGTTTTTTTTTTATAGATTCCCACGAGTGTGAGGTGTCTGCAGACGCGTCAAAAATGTGTTTTTATATATAGAAATTCATTCAAAAATCGTCTGTCGCCTGAGCATTTTTTTGGGCTTCTGCGAATTATTACTCACAATATTCTATTAGGTGCGAGTGGCTTGTCGACGCTGGGACTAGCCAGCCGCCGGTGCCACTGACTACTAGCAGGGGCGACTAGCTAGTAGCAGGTGGGACTGACTAGGCGAAATCGCGGCTAGCTAGTCGCATTTACATGCGTTTTATTTTGTTTGTTTTTATAGATTCCCACGAGTGTGAGGTGTCTGCAGACGCGTCTGCTCGCGGGGTCATTGACAATGCAGTAAAAAAAGGTAAATGAAGTTTATAAAAATGAATTTAAGAAGGAAAATTTTGTTTTTTATATAAAGAAATTCATTCAAAAATCGTCTGGCGCCAGAATATTTTTTTGTAGTTCTGCGACGGATAAATCACAATATTCTATCAAGCGCGAGTGGCTACTCGCAAGTGCGACTAGCTAGTCGCCGGCGCCACTGACTAGTCACAGGGGTGACTAGCTAGTAGCAGGCGGGACTGACTAGTCAAAACCGCGGCTATCTAGTAGCATTTACATACGTTTCTTTTTGTTTGTTTTTCAAAGCTACCCACGAGTGTTTGGTGTCTAAAGACGCGTCTGCTCGCGGGCTGATTGACTGTGTAGTAATTGAAGGTAGCTACAGAACAAAATTGTGAATTTAAGATGGAAAAATGTGTTTTTTATATATAGAAATTCATTGAAAAATCGTCTGTCGCCTGAGCATTTTTTTGGGCTTCTGCGAATTATTACTCACAATATTCTATTAGGTGCGAGTGGCTAGTCGACGCTGGCACTAGCCAGTCGCCGGTGCCACTGACTACTAGCAGGGGCGACTAGCTAGTAGCAGGCGGGACTGACTAGTCGAAATCGCGGCTAGCTAGTCGCATTTACATGCGTTTTATTTTGTTTTTTTTTATAGATTCCCACGTGTGTGAGGTGTCTGCAGACGCGTCTGCTCGCGGGGTCATTGACAGTGCAGTAAATAAAGGTAAATGAAGTTTATAAAAATGAATTTAAGAAGGAAAATTTTGTTTTTTATATAAAGAAATTCATTCAAAAATCGTCGGGCGCCAGAATATTTTTTGTAGTTCTGCGACGGATAAATCACACTATTCTATCAAGCGCGAGTGGCTACTCGCAAGTGCGACTAGCTAGTCGCCGGCGCCACTGACTAGTCGCAGGGGCGACTATCTAGTAGCAGGTTGGACTGGCTAGTCGAAACCGCGGCTAGCTAGTCGCATTTACATACGTTTCTTTTTGTTTGTTTTTCAAAGCTACCCACGAGTGTTTGGTGTCTAAAGACGCGTCTGCTCGCGGGCTGATTGACTGTGTAGTAATTGAAGGTAGCTACAGAACAAAATTATGAATGTAAGATGGAAAAATGTGTTTTTTATATATAGAAATTCATTCAAAAATCGTCTGTCGCCAGAGCATTTTTTTGGGGTTCTGCGAATTATTACTCACAATATTCTATCAGGCGCGAGTGGCTAGTCAACGCTGCGACTAGCCAGTCGCCGGTGCCACTGGCTACTAGCAGGGGCGACTATCTAGTAGCAGGTTGGACTGGCTAGTCGAAACCGCGGCTAGCTAGTCGCATTTACATACGTTTCTTTTTGTTTGTTTTTCAAAGCTACCCACGAGTGTTTGGTGTCTCAAGACGCGTCTGCTCGCGGGCTGATTGACTGTGTAGTAATTGAAGGTAGCTACAGAACAAAATTATGAATTTAAGATGGAAAAATGTGTTTTTTATATATAGAAATTCATTCAAAAATCGTCTGTCGCCAGAGCATTTTTTTGGGGTTCTGCGAATTATTACTCACAATATTCTATCAGGCGCGAGTGGCTAGTCAACGCTGCGACTAGCCAGTCGCCGGTGCCACTGGCTACTAGCAGGGGCGACTAGCTAGTAGCAGGTTGGACTGGCTAGTCGAAATCGCGGCTAGCTAGTCGCATTTACATGCGTTTTATTTTGTTTTTTTTTATAGATTCCCACGTGTGTGAGGTGTCTGCAGACGCGTCTGCTCGCGGGGTCATTGACAGTGCAGTAAATAAAGGTAAATGAAGTTTATAAAAATGAATTTAAGAAGGAAAATTTTGTTTTTTATATAAAGAAATTCATTCAAAAATCGTCGGGCGCCAGAATATTTTTTGTAGTTCTGCGACGGATAAATCACACTATTCTATCAAGCGCGAGTGGCTACTCGCAAGTGCGACTAGCTAGTCGCCGGCGCCACTGACTAGTCGCAGGGGCGACTATCTAGTAGCAGGTTGGACTGGCTAGTCGAAACCGCGGCTAGCTAGTCGCATTTACATACGTTTCTTTTTGTTTGTTTTTCAAAGCTACCCACGAGTGTTTGGTGTCTAAAGACGCGTCTGCTCGCGGGCTGATTGACTGTGTAGTAATTGAAGGTAGCTACAGAACAAAATTATGAATGTAAGATGGAAAAATGTGTTTTTTATATATAGAAATTCATTCAAAAATCGTCTGTCGCCAGAGCATTTTTTTGGGGTTCTGCGAATTATTACTCACAATATTCTATCAGGCGCGAGTGGCTAGTCAACGCTGCGACTAGCCAGTCGCCGGTGCCACTGGCTACTAGCAGGGGCGACTATCTAGTAGCAGGTTGGACTGGCTAGTCGAAACCGCGGCTAGCTAGTCGCATTTACATACGTTTCTTTTTGTTTGTTTTTCAAAGCTACCCACGAGTGTTTGGTGTCTAAAGACGCGTCTGCTCGCGGGCTGATTGACTGTGTAGTAATTGAAGGTAGCTACAGAACAAAATTATGAATTTAAGATGGAAAAATGTGTTTTTTATATATAGAAATTCATTCAAAAATCGTCTGTCGCCAGAGCATTTTTTTGGGGTTCTGCGAATTATTACTCACAATATTCTATCAGGCGCGAGTGGCTAGTCAACGCTGCGACTAGCCAGTCGCCGGTGCCACTGGCTACTAGCAGGGGCGACTAGCTAGTAGCAGGTTGGACTGGCTAGTCGAAATCGCGGCTAGCTAGTCGCATTTACATGCGTTTTATTTTGTTTTTTTTTATAGATTCCCACGTGTGTGAGGTGTCTGCAGACGCGTCTGCTCGCGGGCTGATTGACTGTGTAGTAATTGAAGGTAGCTACAGAACAAAATTATGAATTTAAGATGGAAAAATGTGTTTTTTATATATAGAAATTCATTCAAAAATCGTCTGTCGCCAGAGCATTTTTTTGGGGTTCTGCGAATTATTACTCACAATATTCTATCAGGCGCGAGTGGCTAGTCAACGCTGCGACTAGCCAGTCGCCGGTGCCACTGGCTACTAGCAGGGGCGACTAGCTAGTAGCAGGTTGGACTGGCTAGTCGAAACCGCGGCTAGCTAGTCGCATTTACATACGTTTCTTTTTGTTTGTTTTTCAAAGCTACCCACGAGTGTTTGGTGTCTAAAGACGCGTCTGCTCGCGGGCTGATTGACTGTGTAGTAATTGAAGGTAGCTACAGAATAAAATTGTGAATTTAAGATGGAAAAATGTGTTTTTTATATATAGAAATTCATTGAAAAATCGTCTGTCGCCTGAGCATTTTTTTGGGCTTCTGCGAATTATTACTCACAATATTCTATTAGGTGCGAGTGGCTAGTCGACGCTGGGACTAGCCAGTCGCCGGTGCCACTGACTACTAGCAGGGGCGACTAGCTAGTAGCAGGTGGGACTGACTAGGCGAAATCGCGGCTAGCTAGTCGCATTTACATGCGTTTTATTTTGTTTTTTTTTATAGATTCCCACGAGTGTGAGGTGTCTGCAGACGCGTCTGCTCGCGGGGTCATTGACAATGCAGTAAAAAAAGGTAAATGAAGTTTATAAAAATGAATTTAAGAAGGAAAATTTTGTTTTTTATATAAAGAAATTCATTCAAAAATCGTCTGGCGCCAGAATATTTTTTTGTAGTTCTGCGACGGATAAATCACAATATTCTATCAAGCGCGAGTGGCTACTCGCAAGTGCGACTAGCTAGTCGCCGGCGCCACTGACTAGTCACAGGGGTGACTAGCTAGTAGCAGGCGGGACTGACTAGTCAAAACCGCGGCTATCTAGTAGCATTTACATACGTTTCTTTTTGTTTGTTTTTCAAAGCTACCCACGAGTGTTTGGTGTCTAAAGACGCGTCTGCTCGCGGGCTGATTGACTGTGTAGTAATTGAAGGTAGCTACAGAACAAATTTGTGAATTTAAGATGGAAAAATGTGTTTTTTATATATAGAAATTCATTGAAAAATCGTCTGTCGCCTGAGCATTTTTTTGGGCTTCTGCGAATTATTACTCACAATATTCTATTAGGTGCGAGTGGCTAGTCGACGCTGGCACTAGCCAGTCGCCGGTGCCACTGACTACTAGCAGGGGCGACTAGCTAGTAGCAGGCGGGACTGACTAGTCGAAATCGCGGCTAGCTAGTCGCATTTACATGCGTTTTATTTTGTTTTTTTTTATAGATTCCCACGTGTGTGAGGTGTCTGCAGACGCGTCTGCTCGCGGGGTCATTGACAGTGCAGTAAATAAAGGTAAATGAAGTTTATAAAAATGAATTTAAGAAGGAAAATTTTGTTTTTTATATAAAGAAATTCATTCAAAAATCGTCGGGCGCCAGAATATTTTTTGTAGTTCTGCGACGGATAAATCACACTATTCTATCAAGCGCGAGTGGCTACTCGCAAGTGCGACTAGCTAGTCGCCGGCGCCACTGACTAGTCGCAGGGGCGACTATCTAGTAGCAGGTTGGACTGGCTAGTCGAAACCGCGGCTAGCTAGTCGCATTTACATACGTTTCTTTTTGTTTGTTTTTCAAAGCTACCCACGAGTGTTTGGTGTCTAAAGACGCGTCTGCTCGCGGGCTGATTGACTGTGTAGTAATTGAAGGTAGCTACAGAACAAAATTATGAATGTAAGATGGAAAAATGTGTTTTTTATATATAGAAATTCATTCAAAAATCGTCTGTCGCCAGAGCATTTTTTTGGGGTTCTGCGAATTATTACTCACAATATTCTATCAGGCGCGAGTGGCTAGTCAACGCTGCGACTAGCCAGTCGCCGGTGCCACTGGCTACTAGCAGGGGCGACTATCTAGTAGCAGGTTGGACTGGCTAGTCGAAAACGCGGCTAGCTAGTCGCATTTACATACGTTTCTTTTTGTTTGTTTTTCAAAGCTACCCACGAGTGTTTGGTGTCTAAAGACGCGTCTGCTCGCGGGCTGATTGACTGTGTAGTAATTGAAGGTAGCTACAGAACAAAATTATGAATTTAAGATGGAAAAATGTGTTTTTTATATATAGAAATTCATTCAAAAATCGTCTGTCGCCAGAGCATTTTTTTGGGGTTCTGCGAATTATTACTCACAATATTCTATCAGGCGCGAGTGGCTAGTCAACGCTGCGACTAGCCAGTCGCCGGTGCCACTGGCTACTAGCAGGGGCGACTAGCTAGTAGCAGGTTGGACTGGCTAGTCGAAATCGCGGCTAGCTAGTCGCATTTACATGCGTTTTATTTTGTTTTTTTTTATAGATTCCCACGTGTGTGAGGTGTCTGCAGACGCGTCTGCTCGCGGGCTGATTGACTGTGTAGTAATTGAAGGTAGCTACAGAACAAAATTATGAATTTAAGATGGAAAAATGTGTTTTTTATATATAGAAATTCATTCAAAAATCGTCTGTCGCCAGAGCATTTTTTTGGGGTTCTGCGAATTATTACTCACAATATTCTATCAGGCGCGAGTGGCTAGTCAACGCTGCGACTAGCCAGTCGCCGGTGCCACTGGCTACTAGCAGGGGCGACTAGCTAGTAGCAGGTTGGACTGGCTAGTCGAAACCGCGGCTAGCTAGTCGCATTTACATACGTTTCTTTTTGTTTGTTTTTCAAAGCTACCCACGAGTGTTTGGTGTCTAAAGACGCGTCTGCTCGCGGGCTGATTGACTGTGTAGTAATTGAAGGTAGCTACAGAATAAAATTGTGAATTTAAGATGGAAAAATGTGTTTTTTATATATAGAAATTCATTGAAAAATCGTCTGTCGCCTGAGCATTTTTTTGGGCTTCTGCGAATTATTACTCACAATATTCTATTAGGTGCGAGTGGCTAGTCGACGCTGGGACTAGCCAGTCGCCGGTGCCACTGACTACTAGCAGGGGCGACTAGCTAGTAGCAGGTGGGACTGACTAGTCGAAATCGCGGCTAGCTAGTCGCATTTACATGCGTTTTATTTTGTTTTTTTTTATAGATTCCCACGAGTGTGAGGTGTCTGCAGACGCGTCTGCTCGCGGACTCATTGACAATGCAGTAACTACAGGTAAATGAAGTTTATAAAAATGAATTTAAGAAGGAAAATTTTGTTTTTTATATAAAGAAATTCATCCAAAAATCGTCTGGCGCCAAAATATTTTTTGTAGTTCTGCGACGGATAAATCACAATATTCTATCAAGCGCGAGTGGCTACTCGCAAGTGCGACTAGCTAATCGCCGGCGCCACTGACTAGTCGCAGGGGCGACTAGCTAAAAGCAGGCGGGACTGACTAGTCAAAACCGCGGCTAGCTAGTCGCATTTACATGCGTTTTATTTTGTTTTTTTTTATAGATTCCCACGTGTGTGAGGTGTCTGCAGACGCGTCTGCTCGCGGGCTGATTGTCTGTGTAGTAATTGAAGGTAGCTACAGAACAAAATTATGAATTTAAGATGGAAAAATGTGTTTTTTATATATAGAAATTCATTCAAAAATCGTCTGTCGCCAGAGCATTTTTTTGGGGTTCTGCGAATTATTACTCACAATATTCTATCAGGCGCGAGTGGCTAGTCAACGCTGCGACTAGCCAGTCGCCGGTGCCACTGGCTACTAGCAGGGGCGACTAGCTAGTAGCAGGTTGGACTGGCTAGTCGAAACCGCGGCTAGCTAGTCGCATTTACATACGTTTCTTTTTGTTTGTTTTTCAAAGCTACCCACGAGTGTTTGGTGTCTAAAGACGCGTCTGCTCGCGGGCTGATTGACTGTGTAGTAATTGAAGGTAGCTACAGAATAAAATTGTGAATTTAAGATGGAAAAATTTGTTTTTTATATATAGAAATTCATTGAAAAATCGTCTGTCGCCTGAGCATTTTTTTGGGCTTCTGCGAATTATTACTCACAATATTCTATTAGGTGCGAGTGGCTAGTCGACGCTGGGACTAGCCAGTCGCCGGTGCCACTGACTACTAGCAGGGGCGACTAGCTAGTAGCAGGTGGGACTGACTAGTCGAAATCGCGGCTAGCTAGTCGCATTTACATGCGTTTTATTTTGTTTTTTTTTATAGATTCCCACGAGTGTGAGGTGTCTGCAGACGCGTCTGCTCGCGGACTCATTGACAATGCAGTAACTACAGGTAAATGAAGTTTATAAAAATGAATTTAAGAAGGAAAATTTTGTTTTTTATAT
>CAKJSZ010000034.1:0-21379 GCA_917490735.1 Dryobotodes eremita | reverse complement strand
TTAGCGTTAGCCCAAAGTAACTATTCCACGCGGATAGGGTTACCATCCGTCCGGGTTTATCCGCGCCTCAGCAAAATAAACTCCCCAGGAATATTTTAAGAAATCTTTCCCCGTGTACTGATAAAAGCGTGATGTAGGTACCTAAAACAGCTCCTTAACGTATGTACGTTAAATAATACGTATACGTATAATATGTTTTATTTAAATATATTTTTACCCTCTACGTAAACGAAGTCGCGGGTTAAAGTTAGCGTTAGCCCAAAGTAACTATTCCACGCGGACGAAGTCGCGGGCAGAAGCTAGTGATTAGATAACTTCTATTGTTATTTTCTAATGAGAACTAGTATTTAACTTAGTATTTAAAGAATTATCTTACCATTATAATTAATTATCAGTGATAATTAATATTTATCAGTCGCAATAAAGATGACTATATTTTGTACGACAATCAAGTACTTTTACGATCACGATCGCGCCGGCTAGCGAACTCAACTGGCAATCACGTTCACTCACTCGAAGTTAGTCGAATGATGCGCGACAATTCACGAACACCTAATTTCGGCGGGGCCGAAGGTTCGGCCAATTATTATCCGAAACCGAAACAGTGGCCAAAACTAGCCGAAACCGAACCTTCGGTCGGTCCTTATAAATAAACCTTTTGGAATTAATTCTCCAAATGACGGTGAAAACCTCACCAAAATCTGCTGCGTAGTTTAGAAGTGTAACATGGTCACAGAAAGACACATAGCGACTTATATGTCTAGATTATATTATATATTATATATTTGTAGATGTACACCCTTTATGAAGATAGCATTAACGGAGGGCTAAATGCTCGTCGGGCGCTCCCTGGACAGTCGGCTAGCGATCGTCTTGGACTGGCCTAATATTTTTATCACAACGCCAGCTTTTCTTAGAATCTTCGAGTCTTAAAATGAATTTTGTTAAGGTGGATCCTCAGCTGTAGCCCGCCAAATTCACCACTAAAAATCAACGCCGTGCTGTGGGTCCCCCATAGCACGGAATCATGCTGAGTGGAAGCCTTCTTGTCACAGTCCCGAACTTTCAGCTGCCGTCTAATTCTGTTCTGTGCTTGTAGATCTATTATTTTTTATTTTTTAGGTATTCGACTTAAACTTATATTTTTGGGTGCACTTGTTTCTGGCTACAAGTTTCCCCTGCTGGTCAGGCCTCTCCACTGCTGGACAGATCTCTCCACAGCTGGTCAGGCCTCTCCACTGCTGGACAGGTCTCTCCACTGCTGGTCAGGCCTCTCCACTGCTGGACAGATCTCTCCACTGCTGGACAGATCTCTCCACAGCTGGTCAGGCCTCCACTACTGGTCAGGCCTCCACTGCTGGTCAGGCCTCCACTGCTGGTCAGGCCTCCACTGCTGGTCAGGCCTCCACTACTGGTTAGGCCTCCGCTGCTGGTCAGGCCTCCACTGCTGGTCAGGCCTCCACTGCTGGTCAGGCCTCAACTGCTGGTCAGGCCTCCACTACTGGTCAGGCCTCCACTGCTGGTCAGGCCTCCACTGCCGGTCAGGCCTCCACTGCTGGTCAGGCCTCCACTGCTGGTCAGGCCTCTCCACTGCAAGACAGGCCTCCACTGCTGGTCATGCCTCCACTCCTGGTCAGGCCTCCACTGCTGGTCCAGCCTTCACTGCTGGTCAGGCCTCCACTGCTGGTCAGGTCTCCATTATATTTAGAAGAAGAAGAAGAAGAAGAATTTATAAGAAGATTATAAGACCCAGTACTTTTTACCTAACGTTTTAAAGTTCCACTCTTACACGGAGAAAAGATTTCTTGAAATATTCCAGCAGGCTTAGCACGAGCACCGTTTTGTTGATGGAAAAATATACAAAAATGACGTTCATTACCCCAGTAAAAATTTTATCGATACCTAACCCAGTAAAGTTTCTAAGACCTTATTTTTTTTTGCCCCAGAATTTGTACTGGGTAACTCGGTAAATTTTCTTGGGTTTGCGCATATGGTCCCGCGTTATGCAGAGCCTCAGTAAAAATCATAAATAATAATTCATTTAATTCAGACATAGTCCATACATTAATTATAAAAATAAAATGATAAAAACATATTACATTAAAATAACCAAAACAAAATTTAACAAAATTACACATACACATTAGACAGGCCTCTCCACTGCTGGACAAGCCTCTCCTCTGCTAGTCAGGCCTCTCCACTAAACATGATATTAATCCTTATCCATATAAATACGTTATTTATCACAAGTATTTAATTTAAAACAAAATTGCCCTTTACATCATTTGATTTCAATGAATATTTTAGGAGATATAGCAGTTTTTGCATTTGCATCACAGCAATGTTGCTAGGCCGGCGGGCGGTCATGAGGGGGAAGGGCGGTAGCCCCACTTATCTCTGCGAGATACCTTCCGGATGGAAACAAAACTAAAAATATAGTGTACGCAGAAGTACTTTAAAATAACATTAGTTTTGACAATCTACATGATATAAGATTATAAGACCCAGTACTTTTTACCTAACGTTTTAAAGTTCCACTCTTACACGGAGAAAAGATTTCTTGAAATATTCCAGCAGGCTTAGCACGAGCACCGTTTTGTTGATGGAAAAATATACAAAAATGACGTTCATTACCCCAGTAAAAATTTTATCGATACCTAACCCAGTAAAGTTTCTAAGACCTTATTTTTTTTTTGCCCCAGAATTTGTACTGGGTAACTCGGTAAATTTTCTTGGGTTTGCGCATATGGTCCCGCGTTATGCAGAGCCCCAGTAAAAATCATAAATATAGTTAATTTTGTGGCTTGTTCATTTACTGGACGCTAATTGCACTCCACTTTTGAATTTGGATCTCTGAACTTGGGTCAACGCTGTACTTGAAACGCTGCTGTCAAAGACACCCCTCACCCGCACAATATGTGTACTAAACGAAGTGCATGAGAGGATTGACATATTTTCGTGCAATATGAGTGAATTCGCAAGAGTTTTATTGAATTTCGTCAGTTATATTTAAATATTAATATTCTGTGATAAGTCTGATTTTGTACTTTAGGTTAAGATTTTTAGTTTGATAGTTATTACATATGTACATATAATTCTGTAGTCCGACTTTAGATTGTGTTTTTATTAGAGTTTAGTGTTGCTTTCTGCATATTTTTAAAGTTAAGTTTTTTAAATATTAGCCTTAAGTTATTTTTCAATTTATCTGGTGTGTGTTTGCAATCCACTATTGTATTGGGGTCAATGGGGTCATCCTGTAAAGATAGTGTGTATAAGTTTAATAAATAAATAAATAAAATAAATAAAAATAAAATATAATAAATCCACAAATCAGCGTTTAGTTCACAGCAAGACATAGATGGCGTTCTTCGTTCAAATATTTTATTTAAAAATATCTATACCTACTAAATAATTCATTTACCAATTTTTACAATGAAAATAATAATTGAATCAGTAGTTTGGTTAATCAAGCAAAAAAAAAGGAAAACTAAGTTTCGTTTTAAAATTATTTCACCCTCTACCTTCCAAATTTTATATTTTTTCTGAAGGTACAGAAAGGTTTTTTTTGTACGACTTTCGTTTTCATAGTTGCTTCATTTCGCAAGTCATTTTACTTCAAGTTCAGCTTTTTTTATGGAGTCTTATAATATTTTCATAATAGTATTCTAAAGTTTATTAAAACTTCAGCAGTCGCAAGAAATAACGCTAAATGTAGGTAAGTAAGTATTCAAATTAGTATAGTTAAAAATAACAACATTTGTTGGATGTGCAAGTCACCCTATGCCATTTTATCCATTTTATCCGTGTATATTATTATATCACAAGTCAGGCAGGAGACATAGTCACTCCATAGTTTTAAGTAACTAATATACTATATAGCCACCAAAAAGTTTTGTTTCCAAGTTCTGCAATAGTCCTGCACCAACCGGGGGTTGTCCTTGGGAACGCTTGCATAGTGCGTACAGGGATAATCGTCGGTTGGTGCCTCATTCCATATCAATAAATTGGTTAAAGAGGCCTCTGCCAGTTAGCTCCGGCCCCTTGTACGCTTTCCTAAGCACCGGGATCCCATAGTTTATTGGTATTGTGAGGACCGGGGTTTTTTAGGGTTTCGTAGCCAAGTGGCAAAAACGGAACTCTTGTAGCGGTAACTACATCGCCAAATGCGAGCTACACTTCACACTGACGTCCGCAAAATCCTGCATCGCGCAAGCAGAGTTTGCCGCGCAACTAGGATATATACAACGTCGGGCAGTTGCCCACCGGGCACGACACCCGTCTGGTCCGAGGATCCTCGCTTTTCCATAGAGTATGAGTGAACTTTACACCCTGTTCCTCATACCTCTATACCCTCTTTCGTCATGTCCGTCCGTCAGGAAGTCAAACGGCCATTTTACTCGGAGACTATTGTCTACTATTGACTACTAGTACTATTAACTATTGTGTTGAGAAAATTGGAAAGGACGTGTATTCTGTGCACCAGTATACAATGGTGTCGTGACATAATGATAAAATAATTCGTTTGGGGAGCCACTTCCCATGTTACTGAGGGACGACAAAAAAATAGTACAATGCACATAATCGTGTGAATTCGTGTGGTATCGTTGGATCCCATAATTAAAAATATTAAGATTTGGTTTTATGTGTTTTTAGATACTTGTCAATAGTTTGTAAGATATGGGTAGGGTTGCCTACCCTACTATAAAATATAGTATTCCACTACTATAGAGGCCTAAATACTATATTTAAAAAATATATACCTATATACTTATTAGGGAGCGAAACAACTATATTTTAATTTCAATACAAAATGGCGAAATATACGCAATATGGCCAGTATTAATTTCATAAAAGTCGAATTAATGGTATTTTGTAACCTTTAGAGTGTAATATTAGTTACGTATAATTAAAAAAAAAAAAACAAAACTGTTAATAAAGTCTCAAAGGAGCAAAAATTATGCATGTTTTTTTGAACAGGTCTATTTAATATTTTTAAATTTTTCCGCCATTTACTATATTTTTACAGGCAATGGCTTCGAACAACTATAGATCTGAATTTAAAAAAAATGGCAACCCTGGGAATGGGATGTTTTCGGCTGTAACCGCAGAAATAGTTTGATTTTCATAGATTTTCGACATATTTTATGAAATGCACTGCAACCCGATGCAACTGCATTCTGCACTTGGCTTCGTAGGAAGTAGGGTACCTAATAAAGTTCTTATTCAAATTACAGAATTAGCAACCTGTACAAGAAATTGAAGCAGACGAGTGCTTGAGTGGAGACTGGATCTGTGAATCGGCCAAAATATAGAGTGGGACGTCCCCGGCTAGAGGGGCTGACGACTTGGTGAGGTTGGGACGCACTGGATGAGGAAGGTGGAGAACTGGATGTTGTGGGCCAACTGGCCGTCGTCATGAGGATGGTACGTAATTTAAGTATGGTCTGTTCCAATAATAACTGACGAAAATGTCAACAAAAGGATCAGAAAGCATACCTGTGGATGACAATCCGTAGTGCCACTTACAAATTAAGTGGAGAAATTCAACTGGATTTTTTTTTAGTTTTATCATTCTCTTATTTTAGAAGTTACAGAGGGGGGGGAGACACACACATTTTACCACTTTAGAAGTGTCTCTCGCGCAAACTATTTAGTTTAGAAACAAAAAATATATTAGAAACCTCAATATCATTTTTGAAGACCTATCCATAGATACCCCACAGGTATGGGTTCGATGAAAAAAAAATTGAGTTTCTGTTATATAACAAATGACGGCCCGATCCATCAAATAAACTAACCAATAGGAAGCCAGTAATAAATATTAAATACTAGCTGCGCCCCGCGGTTTCACCCGCAGAAATCTCGATCCCGTGGGAATATCGGGATAAAAAGTATTCTATATTCTAATCCAGGTCATAGTCTACCCATGTGCCAAATTTTATCCAAATCCGTTCAGCCGTTTTAGCGTGATTGAGTAACAAACATCCAAACATCCACACTTTCACATTTATAATATTATATTATATATTACTAGCTTTTGCCCGCGGCTTCGCTCGCGTTAATTTAGACTTTGAATTGATATTCGGGTTATAATTCAATCATGATTCGATAGACAGGTGGCGCCATCTATTATCATAAGAACGTTATTGTTGTTTTTCTCGGGAACAGTACCTTTTTTGGGGAAGAAAGGTACCCTATGTCCGTTTCTGTACCCCTGACAACGTATATGGAAAATTTCAGGATGATCAGTTCAGTGGTTTGGACGTGAAAAGGTAACAAACAAACAAACAAACTTACTTTCGCATTTATAATATTAGTTAGATAGTTAGATATATTAGGTCTTTACCTATGAAATTGTCGTTCTGCAGTACTGGCCATTTCAAATCAAAATAATTTTTGTTTGGCTATGAATTCTAATTTCAAATTAATTTTATTTTAAAAACATGGATTTTTTTTTCTAAAAGTAGTCATTTCTTTATTGATTAGTGTTACATTTTCATCGCATTTCAATCTTTTTCGTCATCATGGATACGTTAAAAAATCGAGTAATTATGGAATATGAGTACCGTCGTGGCAGCAACGCGGCACAAGCGGCACGCAACATCAACGACGTTTACGGAGCTAACTCTACAAACCAACGCACCACCTGTTATTGGTTTGCTCGCTTCCGTTCTGGAAATTTCGACCTGAAAAATGAACCTCGCGGTCGTCCGAAGACTTTGGTCGACAATGACGAATTAAAGGCGATTGTGGAAGCTGATGATACACAATCTACGGCTGAATTAGCAGCAGCTTTCGACGTTAGCGTCAAAACAATATTGGTCCATTTGCGTCAAATTGGCAAGGTAAAAAAGCTTGACAAATGGGTGCCCCACGAACTCAATGATCGCCAGCGCAAAGTACGCGTCGAGACGTGCCTTGCACTGCTCAACAGACACACAAATGAAGGAATTTTGAACCGCATTGTTACCTGCGATGAAAAATGGATTCTGTTTGATAACCGTAAGCGCTCAGCAAGTTGGTTGGATCCTGGTTCAGCACCTAAACAATGCCCTAAACGAAAACTTACCCCTAGAAAAGTGATGGTCACTGTTTGGTGGTCTAGCGCCGGTGTGATTCATCACAGCTTCTTACCAAACGGGGTGAGCATTACTGCAGATGTGTACTGTGAAGAACTGAACACAATGATGGAGAAGCTGGCGCATCTCCAACCAGCATTGGTCAATCGCTCGTCTCCGCTGCTCCTGCACGACAACGCGCGACCTCATACTGCACAGCAGACGGTCTCCAAGTTGCAAGAACTGGGGTTGGAAGCTCTCCGTCATCCGCCCTACTCACCAGACCTTGCGCCTACAGACTACTACTTTTTCCAGAATTTGGATAACTTCTTGGCGGGAAAAAAATTTAATACCCGAGAGGCAGTACAAAATGCCTTTAGAAGAATTTGTTGCCTCCCGTCCAGCTGATTTCTTTAAGAAGGGCATCAATAAACTGCCACTGCGATGGCAAAGATGCATTGATTGCATGGGTGATTACTTCGATTAATACAAATAAAAAATTCATGAAAAAAATTCGTTTAAATTTTTTCATACAAAACGGCAATTTCATAGGTAAAGACCTATTATATTATATATATATATTATATTATATATATTATATTATAGTAGGAAGTAGGATAAGTTAACATTAGTACATCATCAATCCGTATGGTGTCGCATGGACACAGCGGTCGCGCGATGTGCCCTTCGTATAATATCTCGCAGCGCCACGCGGAATCGTCATCCCCCGTCCGATCACCATGTTCGGCAAGCCTATCCCCTGGGAGAAGCGAGCCAAATACCTGGGTGTCATCCTAGACGAGCACCTTTCCTTCTCTGAGCACATAAAGCAGGCACGTTCGCGCGCCGCTTTCGCTCTCGGTAGACTCCATTCCATACTGAATGCACGTAGCAAATTAAATAAATAAATAAATATTTTCTTTATTGACATAAATATTTTTTTACAAAAGTAGTGAGGCCCTGACTCCTGCGCTAGGTATAAGTACCTGTGGTACAGGAGCCAGTGTCTTCTCCCAATAATTATGAGTCGAGTTTTATGCAATAAGAATTAATCAAAAACACAAGTACAGATATTAAAGTAAAAAAAAAAAAAAAAAAAGATAAAAGAGAAAATTATTAACACGAGAAACATTTCCCAACTTGGAGTAATTTAAAAGAGTGTTAGTGGTATATTGTATGAATATGGTGTGTAGTGTTTGTGGTGTGTGATGTTAAAGTATATACTATTTAAAAGGAGTTCGGTTTGTTCATAGTCATGCGTAAGTAGCCATGATTTAACCTTAATTGTCACTCAAGTGCAAATTGCACATTTACACAGCGTGCATTCGACCAATCATGACCTATGCGAGTGTAGTTTTCGCACACGCAAAACCCCACCACATCCATAGGATGCAGACCCTCCCAACCGGTTCCTCCGTCGGACGACAGGTTCCCCTTGGTTCGATCGGAACGAAAACCTCCACCTTTGACTATGAATGTGAACTATAAGAGTAAGGGAAGACGAAACGGTGGATGGACTGTGTGAAAGATGATATGGCGAGAAAGAGGGTGACTACGGAGATGACGACTGATAGAGAAGTGTGGAAGCAAAAGACATGTTGTACCGACCACAAATAAATAGGAGTAGGAGCAGCAGATGGATGATTGTACATACTTAAGAGTGGCCAACCCGTCATACTTTTCATACAAACGCTCGTACGTGATTATGGCGTTGGAACACATATTTCATTGAAATTTTTGAATTAATAGGTGTCTTGTGTACTTTATCTAGGTTTCTTTGCAAGCAAAAATTCAAAATTTGGAGAAACAAATTCAGTATAAGCCTCCAAAAATCTGCTTTTTGCACAAATTTTACCTGAACTTTGGCCGTTCATAATGTACTCATATATTGTAAATATAAGAAAACATCTTCATAGAAACCTCGCACATGTAATGGAGATTCTTAATGATAAACATATTTTCCAAAAATTTGTAAGGCTTTTTAAAAATCACGTATTTCCTGCAACAAATTTTGTGAAATCTCCGCGCGCCAATTTTCGTCCGATGTTATCGCGTTCTCACTGTTGCTTCTTCTTTCAAACATTGCGTTGGATGAAACAACAAGCTTTTCAATCGTGCTCGCGTTGACGATAGACGGGCCGGACGGGCCCTCTTAAATGTCCTCGATAATCCGAGCATTGATTATTTAGAATCAGATAACAGAGGCTTTGAAATCATTTAAATCTCATCGTCCTTCTGTAAGTTCAAATCGTAAGAAAGAAAGAAAGAAAGAAAAATAGGTTTATTTGTCACAGAAACACGTGCATACAAAAAAGATAATTAGCTCTGGTAACAATGTAAAATAAAAATAAAACAAACAAAATAAATCTATAATCATGAGCACAAAACAGAAATAGTCGACAGCTGCACGTCATGACTGTGACAAGAAGGCTTCCACTCAGCATGGTGCTGTGCTGTGGGGGACCCACAGCACAGCGCTGATTTTCAGTGGTTACCCAAAAAGGACGTACGGAAAACCAAGTCAGGTGTAATGATTGATAGTAGGTATATGTAACAAAATAAAATAAAACAAACAGTAACCACTAAGAATAAAAATCAACCACATAAACAACCAGTTATACGAACAATATTATTAAATAACCTAAACATTCAATCATTTGTATTTTTACGTCGTATTCGTACGCTATTTTGTGATAGTCATTGCAATTGTACGGGTCAAAGTCTTTTAACGACGCGACGATACGTTAGATGTTTCTTAGATCTTTCTAATTAAATAAGTCTAGGGCCGTGGGGGCCGAGTGCCCACTTGGTTTTTGGAGACATCGCTAAGTGGTTGGTCGACTCTTCACGTGACCAGAGGGCTGACCTATTTTTTGGCCAAAGAATCAGCATCGCTATACAACGTGGCAATGCTGCCAGCCTTTTGGGCACTTTTCCTGTCGACAGCGATGCGTACGAATTTTTTGATGCCCTATGATTCTTTTCCTTCTTTCTTTTTATTTATTGTTATTTAGATGTACATACTATATTATTTGTAGAATCTGTAATAAATAGGTAATTGAAGACGTAAATAAAAAGAAATAAAAAATAGGAATAATTAGGTATTTTGTTCTTAAATTTGTATTTTTTGAATTATGTTTATAATTAAAACAAAAACTAATTAAAATACTTGTTGTTTTAATAATTTTATGATCCGAAACACAAAATATTCGGAAAAACTCAAATACTAAAATCAGACGAATATTGCATGCCCTAGTCAATGTAGTCGAACCAACTGGTTGCCTTAATCGCCTTCATGAGACGCTCATACCACGTGGAATTCTTCTCTGGCTTGGTTACTACTTCTGAAAATTGTAAACAAAACATCATGAGGACACCCGGACTTATCTTAACTAATAATCTATCAAACTCAAAGCATTTATTTCAAATAAACCAATTACAGGCACTTTTGAATTGCCAAGGGGGCGGTCAGTCAAAAAGATGAAGCTAGTTGCCCATTCCAAAGCGTAGTGGGTACCTATGGAGAAGAACGGGCAAGATATATCTTCTATTATAGGGACTAATAATAAAGCTGAAGAATCTGTTTGTTGGAACGGGCTAATCTCTCGAACCGCGGGGTAATTGCGTAACACACTAACAGTAGGAATGGGTTTAATTTTGACAGTTCAACAACATTCATTGCGTTATTTACGTTGTTGAGCAGACAAATATTTCGAACATATGAAGCAATAGATTAGCAATAGGCTTCAAAATGATTCAGATTGTGAAAGATAGTGTGTTACGTAATTAGGGTGCTGGAGTCGGATATAAATATATTTTTTGCATTTGACAGTTCAATTCTTGATGATGGTTATTGAGATTTTGATGAGATTGGATTTTGAGGATGGTTATAGGCTATTTAACGGGCGGTGCCATGTGACGATGTGGGTCGGGAGAACAAGAAATTTCACGCGGACGAAGTTGCCTGTAGAAGTTAGTAGTTACTAAAAATCTGAAATCGCCAACCCGCCTTGAGCAAGCGTGGTGATCAATGCTCGTATCTTCTCTGAATGAGAACCGGCCTTTGCCCAGAAGTGGACAATAATAGGCTTGTATGGTTCACGAACAGGCAAATTACTAACACCGCGACCTACTTATCACTACTCGTTTTATTTACTTTTATAACTATAACAGTTAGTTGATCAATAGCTACCGCGGATTAGCATCCAACGGAACTTTCGTGCAACTTTTACGGATAAACTAAATTATCGTGAAGTCTGTGATTTTCGTCAACTCACATCCCACAACTCAACTGTAAGTAGCTGTCTACCTCTGAGCCATACATAAAAGTGGTCCTTCGAGCCGGATGCAACGGGTGCGAATTGTCTCTGTTAACGTTAGCCAATCGGTCTAGCTGCTGTCCCAGAAGAGCGGATCGCGTTAGTGAGGTGCCGACGCACTTAATATCCAAAACTTGCGGAAACTTCGCAACTTTGGTGAACCTGCGGTAAAACAACTCTACTCCACCAACGGTCAAACCAATAACTAATAACAAAGGTTCAGAGTGGAACGGAACTTAGAAGCCGTCAGGAAACTATCTTCAGAGACTTGAAGCTTATGTGCAGCAATCACAAGAAGGGCAGTCCCACCAAGAAGAATTTGGCGTCCCTGGAGGAGCTTCTTTCTCGGCTGAACAATAACTGAGATTTCGACTCTTGTCTGATATTGACAGGGTGACGCTTTTGATAAACATTTGTGATATTAAAAAAAACAAGATGGCGGCGTTAATTCCGATTCTGGCTGCACACGCGCCAAAAAGTCCTTGCATAGCTCTAGACTACTGGTCTAAGTAGCTGTTGGTCCCAGCTGTTTCTTGGCGAGCTTTAACAGTCGTCATGGGTAGTCAGAAGCCCGAAGTCTGATCAACCAATCTTACCAGGGGATATCGTGTGATCCAGTAACTGGGTTGTGGAGGTAAGCTCCCGGGTCGGGCTAAGCGTTTTTAGGCTTTTCGAATAGGAATTTCTCAGTAACAGCCTGGAGTTTTGGTCTGGGTTTGTGCCCGGTTAATGGAAATAGGCTCGACGTCTATTAGACAGGACCTGGACATAACTGATAAAATGCGCGTGTAATATACCTCTCATTCCCGTTCGGGTAAAATATGTGAGTGTGGTTCTCAGAACACTGTAACTTAATTAATTTAATTTAATTTATTTTCAAAAACTCAGATAACAGAGATCCGTAGTGTTAGTAAAGTACCTTATACCTAGTGTTAGTATATACATAAATTAAAATACATTTAGGGTATGAGTCACTTTGTAAAAAAGACGAAACCAGTTTCTCAACCGGTCATCCTCTCCACAAAATGCCTCCTAAAAGGGGAAAACACATTCTCACTCACTGTTTTCAGAATGCTGTTGCCACTGGCCCGGGTTCTAGCTGCCACCGACGCTATTTTCTTCCGCACGATTGCATGAAAGCCGTCAGTACGGTTCTGCGTAAACATCTCTGACGCACTACAGAACCGGGGCAGTCTCAAGAGCATTCTAAAAACATTGTTGTACTGGATGCGCAGGACATCTAGCGACCTTTTGGTGTAGTTGATCCATCGACCACCCGTGTACAGACCCTGGCAATACGCTTTGAAAAGCGTTATTTTTACCTGGTCCGTGCAGCGAGCAAATCTACGAGCCAACATATTACCGCGGACCGCGAAAGCCCTGCGCTCCCTCTCAATGTCCACATTGTCTTTCAGGTCATCGGTAAGCATATGTCCCAGGTATTTGAGTTGTTTAACTAAGCCTTCGCTCGATACTTCTTGTTCTGGAAACCATAAGTCAACCAAATTGACAGATAGAGCCTATACTAGATAAGGGTTATCGCGGGTATCGATATCTAACGAAGACGTGATGTTTTTTTTTTTATATCATGTTTAGATATCGATACCCGCCAAGTCTGCGGAGTTTCGCTAGCTAATTTAATTTCACCTTTTAAAGGCACTTATAAGTGATAGCTCTAACCTTAGCTACATACATATACGTCATAGATCCCCGCCAAACATCGTCACAACGACCGGTCTGCGCTTCCCACATCCAGCAGATTCCTGCGACCTTCAGTATGTCGTCGGTCTACCTTGTGGGGTAAAATCACAATCAATCAATCAACTGCTGGACATAGGCCTTTCCCAGGCTGCGCCGCAACACCCTGTTCTCCACCTTCCGCATTCAGTCTGTCCCAGCCACCTTTTTAAGGTCGTGGGTCCTTAGAGCTAGGGGGAGTCCCACACTTCGCTTGCCGATACGCGATCTCCACTCCTAGGACTAGTCTGCTTCACCAGAAAACATGCCAGTCCACTGCCATTTCAGCTCGCTTACTCTGCGAGCTATGTTGGTAAAATCTACTTGATAACAACTTATTCAAGAGGAACTTACGTCTTAAGTAGTCTTTATTAATGTTGGGATGGTCTCTGGATCCCCATACCCTGCAAAAAGGTGTTTAAAGAAATTGAGTGTGTGACCACAAGATGCGAATAAAAAATTACGACTGGAGCCGAGTATACGCGATTAAGCACCAATTACAAACTATTTAGCGTCAACGCCCGATTGAAGCCGAGTATACTGGATTCAGCGTCTCCGACCCGAGTCTGATGGTTCATTCAAAAAGCGCGCAAAGTGCGCCTAAAGAAGTTTTCGCTTCAAAATATACGCGTCGTCTTGAGAACCTCCTCCTTTTATCGTCGCTTAAAAATAGTGTCGACCGTACAAGGTGTCGCAGCAGCCCACGGCTAAGCAACGCAGATGTACTTAGCTTCGCTTTGTACGAAAATTTAGGCGGGATCGTCCACTGCGATCTACGGCCACGCTACGCACGGATGCGGTACTGGCAAACAGATGAACTGCGCAGCTAAGATCCATTTGCATCGCCAATCACTTAAGCGGTAAACGAGTTTTAAACATCGTTCTGTCTCTGTCATCTTCAAAAATTTGACAGCTAAACAGAATAATGTTATATACATGGTCTAAAAAAACAAGGTCTGACATGCCGGGAGTGACACATGCTTACGTCACTATCCAGTTGCCACTTTATTACAACAACACAAATTGTGGAAATATTTTCAGTCACCATTCTGTTAAAAAATATATTTATAGCATTTAAATTGTCTTTTCGTTTTTCTAATCAAATGAAACAATTCAATTTAAACATATACCAACGTAAAGGCTCGTACACACTGGCGCGACGCGACGCCTGACACAAAGGCACCGCGCGGCGCGCGACGAGCGGCGCCTTTGTGTAGCGCTGTCGCGTCGCGCTTGTCTGTGGGAGCCTCGATTGTTAGTTAAAACTTCATTGTTATATCGGATTCGCACAGTTAATAAAGGCGCTTGGCGATTTATTATTACACACTACTGGTAACACAGCGGTGATGACGTACGCTTGTGTCACCCTGTGTCTCGGAATGCTATACCTGGCGAAGTATATTATTATACCATGGTTTTATACTCGTTTAGCGCTAAACGTGTTATGATTGGCGGTGCTGGTGGGCCTTAGTCTGCCATTATGACTGCTTGTCAATGTGAATGTGTTTTTCACCATAATTCAAAGACTTTATTCCGGAATGTTTATTTGTATAATAAATTAATGTAAGGTGAGTGGGGGGAAGATGAAAAACGGGGTAACACAAAAAGTTGTCCATAACGCCAGACTTAATGCAGTTTTTGCAGTGATGGCAACATTATTAAGATCACCATTTTGTTACGTCGCACATCTCAGTCAGCGTTTGCCGCTTTGAGTTAATGGTTGTGTGAAAAATGCAAATGTCTGCGCAGTGACTTTTACGCAAATAAATCGAGTGTTTTAATCTTACCCCGTGTGCTGTAACTTTACTTACAAGGTGGGTACGAATGTTTTATTGGAATATCTACTCATTATTTTTAATTCTTAGTTGTGTTATTACATCCAAATATGGATATTTTTCGTATTTTAGGATTTATTTCAATTTTCCATCTTTACCCGCCAATATTTGACGGGGTAAGAAGAACATATAAAAGTTTCGACCTTACCCCGTTTTGAAAAGTCATACTAATAGACAGATGTTCTCAAACTGTTGTGATAAGATAAGTGTACAAAATAAAATAATAGGTACCTACCCTTTTATGATTTTATGATGTTCATATAGAATATCGGTTGTGCAAATTTTGAATTAATTAATTTTGTATATAAGTGATTAGTGATTACATACTGTCTTTGAAATATTTAATTAGAATAAAATTATTGTTTTGTTTCAGCCAATATAACGGATGCACAGTAATAAACTGTCAGCGAGACAAATTCGGCCATTTATATCTAGAAGTACTTACAAATATTATTATTATAAATACCAACTTAGGACTACCGAATGACTATTCAATAAATGCATTTTGCCAATTCAGAATCACCATGTCACGTAACTACGTCCGGAAACCTCTACGCGCAACTTCCTACACTCATGACGATGTTGCTAACACCATAGAGTAAGTAAAACGGAAGGAATTGACACTATACGGCGCGGCAAAACATTACAATATACCTATTGCTACTCTTCAAACTCTCTGTTTTGTATTATCTTGGTATTAGGATAGAGTAAAATAAAAACATATATGTGATTGATAGCGATGTTTTATTTTCAGTATAACCTTAAGCAATTAAAGTGGAAAGTTTGAGAACCTGTATGTCAATCTCCCCCGGTTGGGGTAAGATTGAAATATAAAAATATACAAAAATATTATATCTTTGTTAACTAAAGGTATTTTGACACTTTTCAGACAGTTCTCAGTTCACTTTTCAGTTTCACTTTTCACTGACAGTTCTCAGTTTTTATCGCACCTCAAACTATAGACTAGTGACGACCAACAGCGTCTGATAATCATTTGAACGATTTTAGAAACTATTTCGATCTTTCCCCATCACCCTTTCGTCTTCCCCCTGTTTCATTCTCGTGCTAAAAACATTTTATTTAATTTTTTTTTATGCTTTGGAACAGATTTAACAGGATGTTATCAATATGATAGAAAAATATACTCTTTGCTCTTTACTCAATACAAATCAATTTTTAGCATAAGCTAATATGAACTGTTCTACAAGACTTCAAATACAACACTGCTCATCTCATCAAAAAACCGTTCGATCTTGCCCCCACTCACCTTAAAACTTTTTAATATCTACTAAATGAAAATCTTAGATTAATTAACTGACAGAAAACGCACGGCCTTAACCTCTTTCTATTTTTGCTAGAAAATAATTTAATTGCAATCTTTGCTGACGACGCAGCTATCATGGCTGCTGAAAATAGGCACGTCGAAGCCGTAGAAAAAGTTCATGAGTCCATCAATCGTGTTTATGAGTGGACTGCAATATGGCGTATCCAACTTAATGAAAGCAAGTCTCTCCACATTCAAAATCAAAATCAAAATATTTTATTTCACATAAACCAACATGGGCACTTATGAAACGTCAGAAGCTAGGTGCACGGTTCCAATTGGTTGTTTCCTATGGAGAAGAGCCGGCAAGAAACTCCACGGTTACTCTTTTAAAAATAAGGGGCTTTTACAATGTTTCAAATTACAGTGTTGATAATGGGAGGACAGTGTAGGCCTGACATCAAGTAACAGGCACTCAACAAAATATAAAAAATTAAAAAAATATATAAAAAAGTCTACTAATCTAAAATTTGATTGACTTCACCAATAAAAAGTCACAATACTTCCCGGTGTTCATGAATAATCAACCAATACCTTACGCGAATACTGCTAAAGTATCTCGGCATGACCCTGGATGCAAAACAACGATGGAAAAAGCATGTCATAAAGAAAAGAGCCGAATTAGATATCAGATACAAAAAAAATGTATTGGCTACTTGGTATACAGTCTCCATTGTCAATATCTAACAAATTATTGTTATATAAACAAGTTTTAAAGCCTGTATGGACCTATGGTATTCAGCTGTGGCGCTGCACCAGCCAAAGCAATCGTCTAATCATACAACGATTCCAAAACAAAGTGCTCAGTGATATAGTCAACGCGCCCTGGTACATTAGAAACAGCGACCTCCACCGGTACCTCAAGATGGATGTCATAAACATAGTAACTAGTGGCTGACCTCACGAGACTATCTTTGCATAGCTTAAAACTGAATAAATGTTCACCGCGCACAAAGCACTTAAAACAAAAAGTGCGAAATGGCTGACCTATGATTTTTTTATGTTTTCAACCCACATATCCCCGCCATTTTGACAAATTTCGAAAAACTGAATCGGCAAAGAAATTCCATATTATTATCGTACTTGCTCACAAAATTTCACGAGAATCGGTTGAGAAATGTGACCTGTAGAAGAGAACAGCCATCCGGACATCCGGACATACGAAAGCATTTTTGCCCAAGCTGAAACGGAGACGCTTCGCTCGGTCAACAAAAAATATGCAGAAGCTCATGAATACAGACTGCATCATCACGTGAATGTCCAAGGGATCCAACTCCTTGACAACATTGAATTAATGCCAAGACTAAGAAGAGACTTTTCAGTTAGTTTAGTCCAGTGTGAGTGAACTTGAACTGCAAATACAAGTGCTCACTAAAGAACACGCGAATTAAGTGCCTTCCCCTTACTATAAGGCGAAAAAGAAAGACGATATTGGACGATTTCATAATCTTATAATTACTTAGCAGTTTGTTATATTTAAATTACTTAAGTATTAGTGAATATGCTAGATTGTAATGTCAATAACGTATCGATCGATAACTGTGATACATTATAAGGAGAGAGAAAAAGTCGTACTGCTGTTCAGCTGCATCCGGTTAGATTGGAACCTGACCTCAACATATGTAGATGGGGTAAAGCTAGGCAGATAATGATGATCCGGCCGGTGCTCGACTTCCGGCCGGTGCTCGACCACTGGCTCGGGAGGAGGCACGGCTCCCTGTCGTTTCGGGTGACGCAGGTGCTCTCGGGGCACGGTTGCTTCGGGAAGTACCTGTGTCGCATAAACAGGGAGCCGGACGCCCGGTGTCACCACTGCGTCGACTGCCGGGAGGACACGGCACGGCATACGCTGGCAGAATGTGCCGCTTGGGAGGAGCCGCGCCGTGCCCTCATCTCAGGAGTAGGCAGTGACCTCTCGCTGCCGGCCGTTGTGAATGCGATGGTCGGCGGCGAGGAGTCCTGGGACGCGGTGGTATCCTTCTGCGAAACAGTCATCTCGCAGAAGGAAGCTGCGGAAAGGGAGCGAGAGATCTCATCCTCTCACCCGGCCCGCAGCAGGCGCACCGGGCGTCGGCGGAGGGCGGCCAACGCCCTCTTCCAGCCCCCCTAAAGGGGTCCAGGGGCAACGGACTCGGGGACGTCCGTCGCCCCCCATACATCAGGACCCGAGGTGGCGGCGCGTAGTGTTCCACGCGCGCCCCTCTTAGACGTCGCGGGGGGAGTCAAACACCTCACTCCCCCCGCTCGACCGGACGGGGCCCGCAGACGCGGGCCAGCACCAGCCGGGGGTTGCGGAAGATTTGTACGTTCCCGCGACCCCCGGCGTAGGTGTGAGACGGAACACCGGGGTGGTTTTTAGTCAGTAAGAGTCTGACAGACCCATCCGCCCCCCCAGGGCGGGGGACATCCATGAGGATTTTCCACCCCGGAACAAAAAAAAAAAAAAAGGCAGATAATGATGTTGTTCTGTCAAGTCGTAAGCACCGTGTGAAGAAGGGGCGTTTTTTTTTTTTTTCTTTGGCACCTTGTAGTTGTGACCTCTAAGGTCCTGGCTACTTAACCGAACTATCCTATGAGTGCCTTAAGATTAACTCAAAGCGTGCAGCCAGGGGCGAAATTTACACTAAATTCATTTAGGTGACCGCACGCTAAGGGCACCCCTTTTGGGGTACGGACCTCGGCTTAGGGCGTCACTGAGGAGAGGACACCAAGGTAGGACAGGCTGAATCGAAATGTGAAGCAGGGGCGAGTCGCTAGGTACTTTTAGAGGGCGTACAACAGTACACTAGCGCCACTCCTTTTAAAAGAAAAACACGTGTGGCACTCGGGGACTGCCGCGGTAAAGCTATTGCATAGCATTTTTTATCAACTTATGCAATTATAATTATTTATTTATGCAGTATTTATGTTTCTTTGGTATTAATTCAAGTACAGTCGTACCATATACATACACGTTAAGCGAACGCTCGGCCGAGCTACATGGTAGGCGGAGTGGGGGGTGTTAGGTTTTATTTTCGTTACGGAATTTCTTGATTCAGTCGCCGCGCTCAAAGCCCGTGATAAAAGCTATGCAATAGCTTAATATTATCTAGTGACTGAGAAAGAATTATGAATAACGGCTCAATAAGGACCCTCGGAAATTGTGTCTAGAATTTTCTAATACCTTTTATAGTTTCATATTGAGACACGAAGCAACAAAATACGACCTAGACTTCTAGAGGAATATGGCCGCTTTTCTTTATATCGAATTTTCGTCGTTGTGTATTGTGTGTGTGTGTTGTTTGTTGTTGTTGTTGTGTGTGTGTGTGTTGTTTTTTGTTGTTGTATGTGTATTGTTTGTTGTTGTTGTGTGGGTGTTGTTTGTTGTTGTGTGTCGTGTCTATTGTTTATTTCCAAATATTACTTACAGCTGTGGTACCTCCGGCTCCCTTGTTTCAGAACGTTTTGATTTGCAATTTGCATCTAAAATAGATTTTGACTAATGTCATCAAAAAGAAAATAATATATATCTAGAGACTATTTAACTGAACCGCTTTTAATTCCTATTTTGCTTTCTTAAGATATCATTGTACACTGGAATAATAAACGCAAAAAAACAGTAGTAATGGCTTTCATTTTGACATTTCAACAACCATCATTGAGTTATTTACGTTGTTGAGCAGATAAATTTCTCGAACATATGAAGCAATGGATTAGTATTAGGCTTCAAAATGATTCAAAATTCTGATTAATAGTGTGTTACGCAATGAGCGTACAGTTTGGAAGTTTTTAGAAGATCAATTAAATATTTTCCTTTTCTAAACCCATAATTCCCAAGACCGCATGTGGTAACATTTAAATATGAGTGGGTCACGTATTGTGCATTTGTGAACGCACCTCAGAATATGTGGCGTCGGCTGTATTATGCTTGCTTGCTTGATGCCAGGCGAGACTATTGCAATCAACTCAGACTCAAAGCATTTATTGCATATAAACTAATTACAGGCTCTTTTGAATTGTCAAGGGGTCGGTCAGTCAGAAAGATGAAGCTAGTTGCCCATTCCAAAGCGTAGTAGGTACCCTATGGAGAAGAACGGGCAAGAAACTCCACGGACACTCTTTTAAATCAAAATATTGTTACAACCGGGCACAAATCTAGACTACGAGCTGCTACTGAAAAATGTCTGATGAGGTAAACCAATAACACTTTTCCCGACCTGAGAATCGAACCCAGAACCTTGTTATTTCTATTAAAAAAAAGCAACCGTCAAACGGTTTGAATAGCGGTGCAGGGGTGAACCGGAACGAAACTTTAAAAGGGATTTTAACATTGAAATAATATAGGTTGTTGCCAACAAGAGCACTTAATCGTTAATTATAATACAGTAAATACATTAGAGTCCAGCACCCTAATTACGTAACACACTATCTATCACAATCTGAATCATTTTGAAGCCTATTGCTAATCCATTGCTTCATATGTTCGAAAAATTGTCTGCTCAACAACGTAAATAACGCAATGAATGTTGTTGAACTGTCAAAATTAAACCCATTCCTACTATTAGTGTGTTACGGAATTACTCCGCTGTTTGGCAACAAACTATATTATTTCAGTGTTAAAATCCTTTATAGAGTTTCGTCTCGATTCACCCCGTTTGACGGTACTTCCTAAAGTGCGGTGTTTTATAAATAATTTAATCAGGTTTACTTACATGCAATTACAAATAATTGGATAAGAATTAATAGTAATTTCATCTCGGCGAAGTAATTTTTAACTGATCGAAGTATATGGCTTCGTTAAAATCGAATAAGTAGGTTAGTTCTAAAGTTATAGTTATATATAGTTGCTACTATAATTGCACAGTCCATTAACTCCGGTTAATTATCTTGAATGAGTGCAGTTTAATTGTTTTTAAATTAATTAACTCTTGGCCGATTGACTAGGTAGGTAAGACCAGTATTAACGGCCCCGACTTACGAGTTGTGGGTCATAGGTTCGAACCTACACAAGCACTTTGTGTAAATTATTTTATAACAATTGCTCTCAAAACGGTGAAGGAAAACATCGTGAAGAAACCGGCATGACCTAGAACAAAAAAATCAAAGACATGTGACATCCACCAACCC
>CAKJSZ010000033.1:0-25745 GCA_917490735.1 Dryobotodes eremita | reverse complement strand
AGGTAGGTACTCTGTTTGATTAATATCAACCTACTCAGTAATATATTTTATTTGTATTGTAGGAATTAACTAGTTTGTAGGTTTAGTAACGTTACAGAGTTTCACTCAGGGAAAACGCTTTTCAATGTATTAGATTATGATTAAAAATTTGTAAAATGCATAAGTAGTTACGGAACCTATTCTTTGAGCGAAACAATGCTTTTCTACATAATTTAGCACTATATCAATACTGTGTGCGTGCTTGCGTAACAGTTGTTTTACAACAGTTAAAGCGATTACTTTATGTAGATTAGATACCTACTACCTATTGATATGTGTTCGTTGTTTTTTTTTTATTATTATTTTAAGAGGGGGACGTGTGGTATCCCTATAATAATTATAAGTTGCGGGTAGGCCGCAAATAAACAGTTGGTTCGTTGACTTGGTGTTTCATTGAGTGCGCTCCTGAAAATATTCCTTAAAATACTACTACAGTAACATGTTTTAGAGAATTAAATTAGATTTATTTGAGTTGATTGAGTTTGTTTCGGCCTTTCTCCTCAGAATGGTCGGATGGGAGACGCCGACCTCATCTGGTTTAAAAAAATATGATTGATGTGTAAAGGTGTTTGTGCAAGCCTGCTTGCAGTGATAAAATCATTTATCATATACTGTAAATTAAAGTTGGTATTTGGCTACTAAAGGACGATTTGATTTGCTAAGTTGTAGACCTAAATGAACTTGACAGGAGACTTGACGATGCTATGCTTAGACTATGAGCAATCAGTGCAGAAATGATTGATATCGAAGAAATAGCGATATTGCACAGATGGTTGTAGATTATAGCAGACTATGCATAGTATATGGTAAGATCTAAGCATAGGCTATGAGCGTCCAGTGCAGAATGCGAATGATGATGATAATCATCGCACAGATGGTCGCAGATCATAGCAGACTATGCAACTAGACGATGTAGAGAATGGGTTGTGAGCGGTCGGTGCAGATAGCGAATGGTGGCAAGCAATTGACGTAGCACAGATGACCGTAGATCACAACAGAGCATGCAAATTGACGTTGATTATGACCTGAAATCAGACTGTGCAAACTGACGATGATTATGACTTGAAATTAATTAAAATTAAGCTATATATAAAGCAAGAATATTCTAATGTATAATCTTTAAGTTACTAATTAAGTCTATTATTGTTTAATTAACTTGAGTTGTTAATGTATTTTTTTCCTCTTGTTATTGATTTGTTGCTTATCAAGTGAGAGGACTCACTCTAGAAAGGATAGCCGAGTTGTTAGCCTAATAATATTTAGTCGAGTTATTTCTCAAGACGGTGTCACTTATAATCGATTATTTACATTTAATTTCACTATCTGTATTAAACTGTCATGCCGTTACAGTTGTCATTTTACTATGACAACTGTCTATTTCAATTTTGAGAAGCTCACTCGATATTCAGCCATCGAACAGAACGGATTAAATCCAAATATTTCTGTGCAATCTTTGTTTTATTTTAGTAAACCTGCACTGTTCCATCAAGTTGTAGTACCTACCCCACATACATTCGTATACCACTACTTGATATGTAAATAACCGTGACAGGAAATTATTATAACATCATCAATATAAACAAAGTGGAAAAAATACGCATTATTAGGTATAACTCAAAAACTACTGGTCAGTACTTGACAAATTTAAATGGGACCACATGTGAAGCACCAGCTTTCAAATAAAAAAAGAATCATCCAAATCGGTTTACACAGAAAAAAGTTCTGCGCTAACACATATAAAAAATAAAAAAAAGACAATCGAATTGAGAACCTCCTCCTTTTTTTGAAGTCGGTTAAAAATGCCCGCAATGCCAAATTAACAAAGCCCTTAGAAAAACCAATCGTGCTCCTATGCAAATCACATCTCTTTCCACACACCCCTTTGAACGCTAGTCTTTGATATCGTAAGTTATGATAATAATAGTGAGGAGGGCTCACAGTTTGTAAGTTAAGGTTGGTAAGGTTTGTAGGTTAGGTTTAAAGCTTTTTGTAACATGTTTTATACTTACACTATGATACGCAATAAATAAATATGAATACCTACATGGGGTTCGCAGACAGGCGGATGAGGGAGACGAGATCAATAAAAGTATCAAGTAAACTCAGTTTATTTTTTATTACAACAACTTTTCATTTTCACTTTACAACCTTTACAAACAAAAACACTCCATTTGATTTAACCACTCACAAAACGTATTAATTTCACACTGTTCAACATTATTTACATAAAATACAATATTTACAAGATGGCGATCTGCGTCGTACAACAATAAATAGTTAATGTCGCGGGGCCGGGGGCCAGTACTCCACTAGTATCACAGAGTGACGTCACGCGCAGTGGAGTGACGTCACACGAGCACGGTGAGGCGCTCGGGCGGCGGGTGGCGCGAGGGCGGCGGCTCGGGCGGCGGCAGCGCGCGCTTGGTGAGCTCCTTGTCGCGCGGCGGCGTGTCGTTGCGCGCGTCGGCGTTCTGCGCCTTGTACAGCGAGTGCGCGCGCGGCAGCTCGTCCGGCGGCCGCCGCGCCGCGCCCGCCGGCTCCTCGCGCAGCGGGTTGGCGTAGCGCCGCAGGTTCTCCTCGTTCTGCAGGTTGTTGGACTTCTCTTCGTCGCAGCGGCGCGAGCGCTCGGCGGCGGCGGCGGCGCGGCGCCGGCGCAGCAGAAGCGCCGCGCCCACCGCCGCGCCCGCTAGCACCACTAATGCCAGCGCCGCCAGCGTCAGCGCCAGCGCGGGCGACGTCGTGGCAGCGTCGCTGGCGGGCGACGGCGCGGGCGCGTGCGGCACGCGCAGGCGCAGCGCGGCGCCCAGCAGGGCGTGGTGCGCGAGTCGCCGGCGCGATACCAGCTCGCTGAGCGCGCGTACGGCGGCGCCGAGCGCCTCGGCTCGCTCAGCACCGTCCGTGCCCACTTCGTCGCCGATCCACTGTTCAATGCAAAAAAATGTGTGAAGATCGTTTTGGAAATGAACTAGGTAGTAGGTCCGGCAAAATAGTTACTTATACGGTGGGAAGCAACGTCGGAATATGCATTCTCACCAGGGCAAGATCAAGCGCGTCGTCGTCATCCGGCGCCAGGTCACAGAGCAGCGCGAGCGGCGGCGCGGGCGGCGCGCGCGCGGCCAGCGCGGCGGCGAGCGCGCGGCGCAGCGCGGCGCACGCGCGCTCCACGTGCGCGCCGCGGGGCGAGGCGCTCGCGCGCCAGCTGCAGCGAGGCGCGCGCGCAGCCGGCGGGCAGGCGGGCGTCGCGCGCGCCGGGCCAGCACGCGGCCGGCGCGGGCAGCGCGGGCGGCTCCACGCGCCGCCCCGACACGCGCCGGCACTCGCCGATGGGCGCGCACGGCGCTCGCAGGCACAGCGCCGGCGCGGCGGGCACGCACACCTACGACAAAAGATGACATTGTGTGTTTTCGTAACGAATTCTATTACTGGACTAATTACCTATAACCAGGTTGAATCAATAAATTTACATCGAAATAGGTTGGATTTAAATATTTCAAAATGTTATGTGTGTACTCGTAAGCCAAACCCTATTAAGTATGATTACAAATGTTCGAATACCTCAATTGCCAAAGTCAACGTCATCAAGGATCTTGGGGTAATTTTTCCAAGAAAATTCTATACTGTGCTTTTGTCTAGCCTTAGCCATCTCGAATATGCTTCTCAATTGCTTCTGCAAATGCTTCTTATTTGGAATCCAAATAACAATGTTTATATTAATCGTCTTGAAAGTATTCAAAGGCGATTTTTAAGGTACACTCAATATCTTTCGAATACTTACCTTCCTAACTATACTATTCGGCAGTAGCGTGCACTGCATAGATGCAAAAAAGCTCTGCATACCCTGTAATCCCATACATACATGCCCCTCTAAATGATAAATAACTATTAACTCAAAAAAGCATGGTTTTAAATATTAATCTAACTTATTCGCCATCTCACCGCACAGCTTTGGCTTCTCGTGTTGATAGCGCGATTTACGCGCCATCTATATTTTTTTTGGATGATCACCCGCCGCCGCGCGCTGCCTATGCACCGAGCAGGCAACGCTCCCGTGAGCAAAAGCAGTACCACGCCTTGCTTATTCTTCATAAAACGCATCTCGTGTAGTACACAGCAAAAGTGTGACTATTACGTGAAAATGTGTGCGCGTGTTTGAGTTTTGGAAGCACAGTTTACTTTACAACCCGTCCAAATTTAGGAGCCGTATAAGCACCGTTTTATTGTTTATTGCAGAGGGTCGACTTTTTTTATTCGGATTGACCAAATGGCCGACTAATTCATCCGTTCGTATTAGTTCGTAATCGTAATTACTAAGTTTTTTCGCCATATTGTTTCGATTGTTTTTCTATGTCCGTTTCAACCGCGCGGCCAACTCACAAAATTTTATGAAACTTTGCCAGGAATCAGTGGTAATTTGTTACTATACACACCTCTTTTCTTTTTTCCTGAATTTGTTGCAAAAAAAACTAAGACGCTATGACCAAAAATAGTTAGCCGCTAGAACCGCCACTTGCCGTAGTCATCGCCCGTTATTACACAGAAACTAAATAATGCAGATAGGCGAATGATGCATCAACAGAAGGGTCTAAATTTGTTGTATTTGTTGCAAAAATAAAAAACGTCAAAACGTAAATAAACAAAAAGTTATGCTATATTTAGTTTCCAGGTTATGGATAAGTAGGTATCTCACCCTCAATATCCAATTAATAGAGGCTTATGTGTATGTATAATTAGTTGCTAATCTGTTGCAGCGAATAAACAAGAAAAATACTGGAAATAGGTTCAATAATTAGTTAAGAATCGATTTTAGTTGGCCGCTCGGACGGCAATGTGCCTAAAATACAAATTATAAATTCAAATCTTTTATAAAGCGGAAATTATGCCAGAAAGCCTACTATACTGTGAAAGACTATATTGAAGACAAAAAGGCTTGGGATTGAGCTGCTCCAATAAATTTACACTGAATGTTGATTTTAGTTTGCTAACTCTTTTTAGACATGAATATTTACTATAAAAAGTATTATGTTATTTTCATTATTGTGAATATGAGGACTATGTGGGTCATTTTTTTTCAGTTTTATTCTTGGTCTGGCAGTTTAAGTAGTTTATGCCGCCTACCCAAATGTCCTTTCTTTGGTATTGTTAGTCGAATCGTTGAGCTCCTTAAGTTCTGAGTTGAGCTGCACGGTTACTGACAAATGCGTGCACTGACTGGACAGGTCGACTTAATCTGTGTGGTTCTTTCCTCAAAAGACCATTTCAGACACCGATCTACATGATCTTCAAACATTATTACCGAATTTATATATACACATTGACATTGATAAATTTTATATATACAATGACATGAGTATTTACTTGTAAAGTATTATATTATTTAATTTTGTGAATGTGAAGACTATGTGGGTAATTGCTTTTTTTTTCTTTTTTCTAATTTAATTTTAATTATGATCTGGCAGTTTGAGTAATTTATGCGGCCTACCCAAATGTCCTTTCTTTGGTATTGTTCGTCGAATCGTTGAGCTCCTTAAGTCCTGACTTCCTGAGTCGAGCTGCACGATTACTGACAAATGCGTGCACTGACTGGACAGGTCCACTCAAACTGTGTGGTTCTTTCCTCAAAAGACCATTTCAGATACCAATCTGCATGGTCTTCGCATGACCTGACCAAGATTATGTCTGGACTTTAAAAGAGACTGTGACCTCCGAGTTTGTTTCGGCCTTTCTTCTCAGAGTAGTCAGATAGGAAACGCCGACCTCATCTAGTTT
This sequence comes from Dryobotodes eremita, assembly GCA_917490735.1. Classification (NCBI taxonomy): domain Eukaryota; kingdom Metazoa; phylum Arthropoda; class Insecta; order Lepidoptera; family Noctuidae; genus Dryobotodes; species Dryobotodes eremita. The sequence continues at coordinate 19,940 of CAKJSZ010000033.1, read as the reverse complement.
AAAAAACATGATTGACGTGTAAAAGTGTTTGTACAAACCTACTTACAGAAATAAAATCATTTATCATTTATCATTTATTTACAATGGCGTTTATTTCGTTATTAAAAGTAGGTTCAAGCTTAGGTAAAGTACTTATCGACAGGTAACGTAACCTAGTTTGCATAAGGTGCAGCGCAGACGACAGACTATCCGTGACGCACTTTTTAGTCTGTGAAAATAGAACCTATGCAATTATATGCAGTAACGCACACGACGCGCAAAAAGTCCGGCGCACAAAAAATCCGTGTAATTCGGGCAGACCGCACCGCGCCGCGCCGCGCCGCTCCGCACAAAAAGTGTGTGGAAAAAATTGAACGTTTGCTTCAACGCGCGCTAACCCAGACGGCGCACACTTTAGTCGGCAATCTGCATTTGCTAGGGGTGGACGTAACGAACGCGATCTATTATCATGGCACCAGAGGTCGACGTAACGATGTTAATTCAAGAAATACAAAACAGACCAGCAATTTATGATACTTCTAAGGCAGAATATCATGATAGACATTTAAAAAGAAAAATGTGGGAAGAAGTGTGCTGTAATGTTTATTCCGCTCCTGTTTGGACATGTATAGGATGTACCCAAAATTCTCTAGTTCTTCTTCTTTTTCTGTACTTCCTTTACAAAATAATACTTCGCGATCTCTGCACGATTTCCATAGCGTCTACGTCCCTACAGCTCTGCCGACAGAATGATCGAAGATGTGTGTCGTGTGCGTTGAGTCTGTGAAAAATCCGCGACCGACTTTTTGCGCGCCATGCAGACTTTTTGTGCGCCGCAGACTCGATCGCACAAGAAGTGTGCCGTCTGCGCTGCACCTTAATGTGGCGAAAATAACGGTGAAATTCATATTTTAGGAGATTATTCACTGAAATAATATAGTAGTATGAAACTGTACTAGAGTAGGGTGACCATGATTACAAAAGTACGAAGTCACGTCTTTAATATATAATAGGTAGAAAGGTATCTCGTTTACATAAGGTATCTGTATTAGTTTAAACTAGCTACCTATACTTACATCTATACTAATCAATTTATCAACCAAATTTTTATATCCGTTGTTTGCTTATTATATGTATTATTGTTGTACTCTGTTTGAAAAAAGTCTGTTCTGTGTCTGTTTTTCGTTTGCGGCAAATATTTTTGAGTTTAGAACACAAATAAATGTTAATTTGTTCATAAACGTATTTCTTTTTTTGTAATAATCATGGTTTTTGATGATATTCTATTTATAAATATAATTTAAATATTCAAAAAAAAAATAACGCGGTAAAGACGCATATCTCTTTGCCGAGATTTAAAAAAAACAATCACCGCTGACTTAGTACTTAGTCCAAATTGGTTCAATGCCTATAGCATTGAACCTATTTGGACTAAGTATAGGTATAGTTATCTGTGGTAATTTTTATTTCCACACACGTATTGGTAAATGAAAAAACGCACGCGTGTGAAATACATTGCATGTTGAACCTAATAATAATAATAATAATTTATTTATTTGTTAGATAACATGATCCATTATGGTTAGTAACAATAGGAGCTTATGAACTATGTTAGTAGGTAAAAAAATTAAAAAGCTAGGCTAATGGTAGTTCGATAAGAACCAGTTTTCAAGGAAGTGTATTGAAAAATATTTTTCACTTCAGTAGCTCAAACATGTAGGTTTTGCTGCCTGAAATCAGTGAGCAAAATGCGATTTTGCTCACTGAGTGAGACCAAGTAACTTTTTAATTATTTTTTTTCAGAAAGCCGCGAATATCTTATTCATCCTTGGGTTAATCATACAATTCGAAACATTCACACTCTATCTCTTTCCCGCCATTAGAAAGAGAGAGAGACAAAGACCAGCCCTTTCGAAGTTCCGATTTTGAATTCGACCTCAAAGACAAACACGTTCGGAATTTCATACTAACTAAAGTAATTTTTCAAAAAGATAATTATGTCTTTTAATGTAATTTATTGAATTTTTAACTTATTGTTGTATTTAAACGAAAATAAGTGTTTACTGCAAATAAAACTGATATTTAACATGTACATATTTATTTCTAGTTTCAATAATGTTACGTAATATATTTTGAACAATAAAATATCATGGTTGCTATTTCCGAACACGCCTTAATTTAAATAAAAGAGCGGGTTACTTTTAATTTGCAGAATTGCAGTAATTTTACTTTTAACTTTTAAAATGTTCCATTTTATTGAATTGGTACCTCTACCTACAATCTTAATTATTTTGATTCACAATAAATAGTTATTTCAATCTATTCCTGTTTATTATTTTATCTCCTAAAGTGTTCTCGCTACTGAAGTGAAAAGTTATGTGTGTTACACGAGAGCAAAGTTTTTTGCATCTCGTGCCTTTGAATCCCTCGCCACACTCAGGATTCAACTTTAGAATCACTCGCTACGCTCGTGATTCAATCGTTGAATCCTTCGCTTGCTCAGGATTCAAAATCAGCACTCGCAGCAAAAAACGACTTTGCTCTCTTGTTGCACAAATAACTATTTCGCAATGTCTGAATATTGTCATTATTGTGCTGAATTTTGAAGTTTATGCTCGTACTACTTCATTCCCATGATTTTCATACTACTAAGTTACCGAGACAATTATCACTAAATCCAGAAGTGTCTAAAAGTGCCTAGTTATGAGTTGTGCTCACTTGTATGTTGGATTTGCTAATGTAGAACTAACCACCAAAAAGTGTATTACAGAGGGATTCAAAACAACTGCGGTAAGTTTTATTTACAATTTCATGACTTGAATAAAGAAATAAACTCTATACCTATTACAATATCTGTGGAAATATAAAGTATCTATAAAAAGATGTCTGAAATTAGTCTCTGCCACATTTTAATGTGATTTTACTTCACATGTGGTCGTCTCGAAGCAGTTTAAAAAATATTTTTAGCTTAATTACTAGCATTAGCTTTTAATTTACCTGTATAATATAATTGATACTAAATATATATGTAAATAATTTATAAAAAAAAAAACACGTGTGGCACTCAGGGACTGCCGCGGTAAAGCTATTCCATAGCATTTTTTATCAACTTATGCAATTATAATTATTTATTTATTTTTTATTTATGCAGTATTTCTTTTTCTTTGATATTAATTCAAGTACAGTCGTACCATATACATACACGTTAAGCGAACGCTCGGCCGACCTACATGATAGGCGGAGTAAAACCTAACACTCCCCGTGTTAGGTTTTATTTTCGTTACGGAATTATTTGATTCGGTCGCCGCGCTCAAAGCCCGCGATAAAAGCTATGCAATAGCTTAAAAACTTAAAGGTCCAATAACTTCAAAACGGTTTAGTTTGGTGTAGGTACTAGGTATGGTGTTTCAAAGTCAAACCAGTCAGGAATGATGGAAACTAAAACCTCTTAAAGTATCTAGGTCGGCTTAACCAGTAACCCTGCATATAAGCATAGAATAATTAATAAAATCTGCATTTTTGCCCATCGCTAGTGTGTACTTATATAGCATTAATTTGTAGTATGTATATTTTGAGTGTGATGCAGTCAACGGATGTTTGACCTTTGTATTCATGTCATCAATTGTTTTTATTGCAGCAAAAATGGGTAAAGCTGGACGAAAACCTATTATTGAGAAATTAAATAAAATTTTTAATCGATTTGTTACATTGACTTTTATAAAGTATGCTATAGAATGCCTTAAAGTGTAATCAGTCGCCTTAAAAAATTAAGATATGACTATCGAACATTCTAATAATCACGATTCAGTCTCACTTCATTGGGAAAATTTATGGTTACCCTACTCTAATACAGTTTCATAGTACTATATTTCAGTGAATATCTTCTAAAATATGAATTTGTTATTTTCGCCACGTTTATGCAAACTAGGTTACGTTACCATGTAAGTACTATACCTAAGCTTGAACCTACTTTTAATAACGAAATAAACGCCATTGTATTTTAGGCATATTGCCGTCCGAGCGGCCAACTAAAATCGATTCTTAACTAATTATTGAACCTATTTTCTAGTATTTTTATTGTTTATTCGCTGCAACAGATTAGCAACTAATTATACATACACATAAGCCTCTATTAATTGGATATTGAGGGTGAGATACCTACTTATCCATAACCTGGAAACTAAATATAGCATAACTTTTTGTTTATTTACGTTTTGACGTTTTTTATTTTTGCAACAAATACAACAAATTAAGACCCTTCTGTTGATGCATCATTCGCCTATCTGCATTATTTAGTTTCTGTGTAATAACGGGCGATGACTACGGCAAGTGGCGGTTCTAGCGGCTAACTATTTTTGGTCATAGCGTCTTAGTTTTTTTTGCAACAAATTCAGGAAAAAAGAAAAGAGGTGTGTATAGTAACAAATGGGTAGTATTTAAACGCAAATCAAAAAATAAACTTTTTGTATCCAAAAGTAATCCGAATTCCAATCAAAATTACTGATTGCACAGCAAAATACTCAACTCAAAATATAACTAAATAAGCATCAATTTATATTCGAGGCGCAACGCAATCTACTATCGAGACCTCCTATTTCTGAATGGCAATAATAAATAAGTCGTAGTCAACGGAGCCCCGCCTAGCGGGGCTCCTACTTCTAGGTGGTTTAAAAAAAATAACCACGAAGGGGTTGGCGGGATCTTCCAGACCCCGCCAACCCCTTCTAACCTAACCTGTCCGAGTCGGGGTGCCCCAAGTCCCGAGCTCGCTTCGCTCGCTCTTGCATCCTAAATTCTCTTAGTACAGTAATATTGCATTTTGTAACGATCCCGAGTGTGAGTATCATGTATGTACGCTCTGGTTAATTTGCTGTGCAGTCAGTATTTAAATGATGGAAATAAATTGATAGGTGATTATTTATTTGATGTGCAATTAATAATATTCCGTAACAAATTACCACTGATTCCTGGCAAAGTTTCATCAAATTTTATGAGTTGGCCGCGCGGTTGAAACGGACATGTTTTTCTTGGCGCAAATGATTGACTGTCTAAGTAATTATTTAGTAAGTTTACATTAAACAATAGAAAATTATACCTGTGAGACTTGTGCTGAAATTATGTTTTTAAATAAATTAAAATCTGCTGCTTTTTCGACGTTATCTTTTGAGGAAAAATTTAAATTGATTGCAAAGAGCAAGCGTGTACCTGGGTTAGATTTAAAGCAAAAATAAAGCTAATGCTACTCGCTATTTCCATAAAAAGTTTTATGATAATTTATTACTGGCTAACAAGATGTGTACACACAAACAGATTGTATTGTTTCCCTTGCATTATGTTTACATATCAAGATAAAAAGAGTGTTTACGAATAACGCATTACGAATATTCAGATTGAAATAATTTTAAATACATGTATCTTTCAAATGCCCTGTATTTTTCAATAAAAAGTACAGAAACTTTCCTTACGGATCTTCGGTTGAATCTTTCGCAAGTTTAAGTTTTTTACAGGTATTTTACGGTGTATTTTTCGCATTAACATTTATAATAAGATGGTATTTTGAAGGTAAATTTATAATGATATTGACACATGATATTGATATTTTTTTTGATATGATATTGTTACTAAAAAATGTATGGACCAAGTCTGAAATAAATTTTATTATCATTATTATTATTGAGTATAGTACCTACATAAAACTTGTATCATTGAATTGCATTACATTACTGTTCAATTAATATTCAATGAATTTATAATATTACTAAATAATTTTAATTATTATTACACATTCACACATACAGCAAAAGGCACATTCACACATACAGCAAAAGGCGTTCTGTAGTTTCTGCCTACCCCCATGGGAAGAAGGCGTGGGTTTAACCACGCCTTCTTCCCATGGGGGTAGGCAGAAACTACAGAACGCCTTTTGCTTCGTTTCCGTTTAATTATAATGATTTATTTAATTACTAATAATTACTTTTTAATTAATATTTAATGAATTATTATTAAATAATAATAATATATACAGGGTGCATTTTTGAGATGGGGCAGCAAGGGCAGCTACTTTAACCTTTGTAGCTACAGGAAAACGGTCTTAGGAGACGTTTCTTAACTTTTGAGAAATTTTGATTTGCATTCACAGACTTAAAAAAAATGTACAGTCAGCAGGAAAATGGGCAATCTATTTCTATTCTATTTATATTCTAGCTATTGCATAGCTTTTATGGCGGGCTTTGAGCGCGGCGACCGAATCAAGAAATTCCGTAACGAAAATAAAACCTAACACCCCCCACTCCGCCTACCATGTAGCTCGGCCGAGCGTTCGCTTAACGTGTATGTATATGGTACGACTGTACTTGAATTAATATCAAAGAAAAAAAAATATTGCATAAATAAATAATTATAATTGCATAAGTTGATAAAAAATGCTATGCAATAGCTTTACCGCGGCAGTCCCCGAGTGCCACACGTGTTTTTTTTATCCCACGAGCATATCTCATATAAGGATCAAAAACCTCTATTGGACCAACTGAGGTTTGAGTACTAGAAAAGTCAGAAATTGAGAAAAACTTTTCCCATACATTTCGTAGGAAATGAGACTACAACTTACTGTTTTACCGTCGATAAACTGACAGCTACAAGGAGACCAATCGAAAAACAAATAAAAATAATAACTTCTTCTTTGGGTATTATTTCACCTTAATACCTAGTAGTAGTCCTTACGGTGCGTCAGATTTTCGTGCTTCGATCTATTTTAAGAACTCATGCTAAGCCGCCGCCGCCAGATCCAAATAAGCGAATTCAACTCATCACTGGGACTTAACATAAAACCACTTTTGCAACGCATCAATTTTATATACTTAGTAAATATATTTACATTGAAATCAATAAAGAATTAAAAATCCTAAAACTAAACACACACGCGGTAATAACTAAAGTAACAGAGTGGCTACTGGAGAGGGACGATGCCTACACGGAGTCCCTACTTACATACACCACCTAATCTCTCACACACCCCTATTCCGATTTCGATAACATACACACATTTAAACAGGCGCGCACGCACCCCTTCGTCCACTCCACCTTATCACACATGCACACACCCCCACACAATACGCACCAGCCACTACATGCACACACTCTCACACACATACATATGTCACAACTATCACAGATTCAGATAAATTATTGCGGCGGTAGAACGACACCGTTCATTAACAACTAGTTAAACCAAGTTCGTTGGGGAGACGTTCTGTCTGAAGCGTACAGGTTGGAGTGTGGGGTTGAGACAGGGGGGGTTAACCTCACCTAAGATCGTTGAACTCAGCAGCAGACCAGTTGGGTGTAAAATAGATGACGCTGGCGTCAATAATTTACGCTACGCTGACGACATGGTGCTGCTGGGTCCAACGGCTTGCTCAATCAGGGAGATGTTGAGCGTCTGTGAAAGGTATGCGGCAACTCACGGCCTGTTATATAATGACGTTAAAAGTGAATACCTGATCTTTGCTGCTCCTGGGAAACATCTAAATTACGAGCCCTCAATATCCCTCAAGGAATGCGCACTTAAAAGGGTCACCCAATTTAAATACTTGGGGCTGGGGCACTATGTCACTGAGGACCTCAAAGGCCAGGTAGGTATTGATCGTGAGCGCAGGGCACTAGCAGCCAGGTGCAACATGTTGGCTCGCAGATTCGCTCGTTGTAGTAACGAGGTCAAAACGAGATACCCCCTGCATTAATAAAATCATGTATCCTAGAACTAACACCCCCACTAACATACCTTGTAAACCAATCTCTTGAGGAAAAAACATTCCCATCTCGATTAAAAATAGCAATAATCAAACCTACTTATACCTCAAACACTTAAAAAAAGATGGAAAATCCAATGAACCCAGCCAATACAGACCAATAGCACTTCTTCCAGCATTCTCAAAAGTATTTGAAAAAGTAATCACTAATCGTATGTGTAAATTCCCAGAAAAATACAACTGACTCGAAAATAATAAATTTGGATTTCGTACAAATCGATCAACAACCCTAACAGTCTACAAATACACAAAAGAAATCCTCACATCCTTATTGAATACAATTCCTTATAAGACAAAAACAACGCAATAGGCCTCTTGCTCGACACGACTAAATGCTATGATAAGGTATCAACTCAATCTTACGGTACGAAACGTACGGAAACAGTACGTACAGATCGAACACCTGGACGGCGACACATATGAGTTACAAAAAGTGCGCTCGGATATAATAACCACTAATCGGTCTATCCCGCAAGGTAGTGTGATAGAATGCATACTTTTTCTTAACATCAATGACCTGCCAAAAATTGTGATCGTCTATGTGTGTTGTTCGCTGATGATCTTCATACTCTTTAAACGCGCAACAAACAGCTCAGAATATAATACTCATTTAATAGAAACATTTAATTTAATAAAATCTTGGTTACAGAACCATAACCTAGAAATAAAACCAACATAATACAATTCAAACCCTACCAAAAGCAAAAAATTAACTTAACAACCATAACCAATAATATCAAAATTTAAGAAGTCGATGACAAGTATAACACTGGGCACTCATTTAAATTGGAAAAAACACGTAGACAAAATCAAAACAAAACTATCACCATTTTCAACTATCATATAGTCTTAGTGTGCTCAAATCAAACGCAAAAAAAGGCTGCTCTTACTGCATACTGTGCGTATGCCTCCGCATGGCTACCCGACGGCATCATCCTGTGGGGACACAGTGTAGATACTAAAGACTTATTTCTTGCCCAAAATAAATGTCTACGAATAATATATCACATAAAACCCATAGATAGCTGCAAACCTCACTTCATCAAGGAAAAAATCTTAACGTTACCCTCAATTTATATTCTAGGAGTAGCCATATTTGTCAAAAAGAATATACAACTCTTTAACTGAGTGATAAGAATGAGCGCCGCAAAACTAAATTAATTCTACCAGTACCTAGACTAGAGATAGAAATAGCCCAGAATACCGAAGCATCCAAATACATAATAAGTTTCCTGAATATATAAGATCCACAAAAACATATTTGCATATTTAAATTTAGACTTAGTCATTACTTTTAGAAAAAAGCTATTCTAATATTAAAGAGTTTATGGAAGATAAGCAGCTAAAAGAAAGCACAAATATTATGTATCTATGTATAAAATAATATTATTAATGTTACTAGATATTTCAAATTATTTTAATAATTATAAATTAAATATATTATGTTAGAAACAGTTTATGTATTAGTAATTTAGTAGTATTCTTGAATGTTGTGATATTGATATCTAGTAGGCATGCAATATATGTTTAATTTTAAGTATTTAACCTAGATTTATGTTAAATGTAATAATACCTACTTGCTGCGCCCCAACGGGGTCATGTAATCTTAAGTTTTAGCCTAGCCTGTAACTGAGTGTGTGTGTGCTCCAATGCTGTCCTAGTGATGATTGCTGGACGATTGCACTGCCCTTATATTGGGAAATGTTGCAATAGGCATATAGCCAGGGCATGTTAATGACTGACGTGAGATTTGCTGTTTTTTATTAATATATATGTTATATTATTTATATCTAAAAATTTGCCCTAAACTTTTATTTTTATTTGTATTTAATATTATTAAATTCCGATTAATTTTTATTTTATTTGACATTGTATTTATGATTTGACTAGCTGCGCCCCGCGGTTTCACCCGCAAAAATCTCGATCCCGTGGGAATATTGGGATAAAAGTATCCTATGTCCTAATCCAGGTCATAGTCTACCCATGTGCCAAATTTTATCCAAATCCGTTCAGCCGTTTTAGCGTGATTGAGTAACAAACATCCACACTTTCACATTTATAATATTAGTAGGATTAGTAGGATAGTAGGATAGTAGGATAGTAGGATGTATATAAGTAGGATGACATTGTATTTATTTTTATATTGTGATTTGTATTTATCTCGTGTTTCGTAACTTTTGATTGTAATATGGGAGAACCTGGAATAAATGTTTTTTTATTATTTTTATTATGCAAAAATAAATAAATAAACTCATTGAAACTTATTGAACGTGAATAAACTCTGTAGTGGTTCTGTGCATGTTTAAATACGATACTTATTTCGTGTAATTGTAATTTTGTACTCAAAAAGTTTCAACCTGAACACTGAGTATATTATTCCTTTCCTGAAAGTATTTTTTTATTTCAAAATATTATGAAGCCACATATTTTTTTTTTTTATATAGGTATATAAAGAAATGTGCGATAGCAGAAGAGTGTTCAAGTCTCGATTAAAATGGTGCCAAAATCATCAGGACCAAATAAGAATGGACGCTCTAGCTGTGAAACATTGCAAGGGGGATTTCCGCGGTTTCTGGTAGGGCACCAAAAAAGAAAACTTACGCCCCGGCATTCCTGTGAGCATCGATGGTATTAATGACCCGAAGGAGATAGCGAATCTTTTTAAGAACCAATTTTCGGTGCAGTCTCCATTGGGTACAGCGACGGAGACGCTCAATGCTGACGTAAACAGTCGGGTTGCGGGGACTGCCTTCCGGGCTAAGGACGTAGCCAAAGCTATAAGGCTTATCTCGAGAGGTAAGTCCCCGGGTCATGATGGGCTCAACATTGAGCACCTACAACACGCTGGACCACACATTTCTAGGGTATTGGCTATGTTTTACTCACTATGCGTGAGCCATTCCTACTTGCCAGCGGACTTTATGAAAACAATGGTAGTGTCTGTAGTGAAGAATAAAACTGGTGACCTTACTGATAAGAGTAACTACAGACCTACTCGTATTTCTCTTGTCACAGTAACTGCTAAAGTGTTTGACGGTTTGCTTAACGCACAGTTAAATAGATCGGTAACACTGCACGATAATCAGTTCGGGTTTCGTCCCCGGCTGTCCACTGAAAGTGCTATACTGTGTCTTAAGCATACCGTCAAATACTACACAGACCGTAAAACACCCGTGTATGCGTGCTTCCTTGATCTGTCCAAGGCTTTCGACCTTGTAGTGTATGACCTGCTGTGGAGCAAGCTGAGGAGCATAGATTTGCCGCCGGAGCTCATCAGCATGTCCCAGTACTGTATGCGCATCAGTCAAATAGTGTCAGGTGGGCGGGGGCAATGTCGGATGCGTATCAGCTCGAATGCGGAGTCAGGCAGGGTGGCTTAACGTCTCCTACCCTGTTTAATTTGTATATTAACGAGCTGATCGTGGCGCTCAGCAGCCAGCATGTCGGCTGTCACATTGACGGTACATGTGTCAATAATTTAAGTTATGCTGACGACATGGTGCTGATGAGCGCTTCGATTTGCGGCTTGATGAAGCTGTTACAGATATGCGAGGAATATGCTTGTGGTCACGGTTTATTGTATAATGTAAAGAAGAGCCAGTGTATGATCTTCGAGACCGCCAGTGCGAAATCTCCGGGAAGCATACCTCCGGTCAAACTTAATGGGGTTCCTTTGAAAAGGGTTGACCAGATTACATACTTGGGGCATGTTTTGACTGTCGACCTCAAAGATCACGCAGACATGGAACGGGAGCGGAGGGCGTTGTCTGTTAGAGCGAACATGATCGCCCGCAGATTTGCGCGATGCTCTAATGAGGTTAAAGCTACGCTCTTTAGAGCGTACTGTACATCGCACTCATGCAGTCTGTGGGCTCACTACTCTAATAGAAGCTACAGCGCCATCCGTGTCCAATACAATAAGGCGTTCAGGGCGGTGATGGGGCTACCCCGATACTGCAGCGCCTCGGGTATGTTCGCAGAGGCCCGCACCGATTGCTTTCACGCGACCATGCGCAAGCGCGCCGCGACCTTGGTGCACAGGGTTCGGGTTAGCCCCAACATCGTACTGGCGATGATTGCGGGAAGGCTGGACTGCCCATTCATTCGGCATTGTTCCAGCAGACATATAGCTGTACAAGTGTCGGAGAGGGTGTATTAATTTTATTGTTTTGATCATTTATTTTGATTTAATTTTATTTGATTTATTTTTATTTGGTGTTTTTGATTTTATTTTAATTGATCTCATTAATTTATAATTATTTTTATCATTACTATTAATTTGTTAATTTATATCTAGCTATGGGTGTTATTTACTTACCTGAAAATAAATGAATTTATTTATTTATTATAATGAAACTGGTTTGGTGAAGTTCGGTCAAGTTTAGACAAGTTTGGGCAAGTTTCTTTTATATTTAAATATCCCAATACATTCTTTGTTCCATAAAGGGTTAAGACAGATTAACGCGCGGCGGTTACCTCGTCGGTGCGGCACGGCTGCGCGTTGGGCATGTGGCAGTCGGGCAGGCCGCACCACAGGCGCGTGCAGGCCGGCGCGCCCGCGTCGCACCAGCACGCGTTGCAGCCCCACCACCACGTGCCGTTGTCGGCGCCGCACACGCCGGGCTCGCCCGCCGCGCCGCCGCCCGGCGCGCCGCCCTCCGCGCCCGGCGCGGCCTCGTCGCCCTCGTCGCCGTCCGCCCCGAGCCCCGCCAGCACTGACGAAACAGTTTAATGTGAAAAATTATACCACAGTAGACAAGACTGCTAGACCACGATCGGTCGTGAGCGGTCAACATTACTTACTCTCGAGGCAGCGGCGTGCCGCGCGTTGAGGTGGCGGCGGGCACACACAGCGCGCGCCGCGCTCGGGGCTGCGCGGGTCGGGCACGCAGGCGGCGGCCGGCGGGCACGCGGGCGAGCACGTGGCGGGCGGCGGCGCCGCACGCGCACTGCACGTGTCGCCCGCCCAGCCCGGCGCGCACTCGCACGCCCACCAGCCCGCGCCGCCCATGCAGCGCCCGCCGTTACGGCACGGCGCGGAAGCGCACGGCTCGGCGGCATGCTCGCAGCGTGCGCCCGTGCGGCCCTCGCGGCACGCGCACGCCCAGCCCGGCGGCGCGGTCGTAGGCACGCACGAGCCGCCCGCCGCGCACGGGCACGCGGGCGTGGTGGGCGCCAGCGACGCGGACACGAGCGGCGCGTCGCACGCAGCGCCCGCCCACCCAGTGGCGCAGGCGCATCGCCAACCACCGCCTTCGCGCACGCATGTGCCTCCGTTGGCACATGTACCTCCAGGGCAACGATCGATCCCTTCGATTCGCACTGAGCATGTTTTGCCTGCAAGGACATAAATACACATAATGCGTTAGCAAGGAAAGGAGAATTACACGAGTTTAGTAAGCTTAACAAGACTGGAGGACAGTATGGTGCGTCGGTCAGTACACACCTGTCCAGCCGTCGCGGCAGATGCACGTGAAGTCCGCGGCGCCATCCACGCAGCTGCCGTTGTTGCGGCACGGGCTGGTCGCGCACTCGTCCACCTCTGTAACGAAACGAACATGGTGTAGCGCTACAGTAGCACTCGCTGCAGAAGCGTCGGTAACGTGTAGAGTACGCACGCGTGTCGCAGAGCGCGCCCGTGTGGCCGGGCTCGCAGGCGCAGCGCGGCAGCGCGGGCGGCGCGCGCACGCAGCGCCCGCGCACGCACGAGCCGCCCGCCGTGCACACGTCGTTCTCTGCACGCGCGGAACAAACATGTTACAACCAAAGGTGGTCGACAAAATGTCCCCTCCACGAATAGCCACCATAAAACAATTACTCTACATCGCTGCATCCTCGAGATTTACATAATTCACTAGGTAGTACACTCATAAATGTACCAGGCACCAAACTAAATTTTTAGAGATACTCGTAGACAAAAAAATAAGAAAATAACGCAGTCAATTCCATAGATCAGTGGTTCTTAACCGGTGGTCCGCGGACCACTGGTGGTCCCTGGAAGCACCCGAAGTGGTCCGCGAAGCCATCCAAAAGATATTAACTAGTGACAATGAGTCGACACAACGACGTGTCGTGCGAGTTGAGAACCTAGCCGGGGCGAGGTGGGCGCCACTAAAATAAAAATACTGTTGGCTTTGAACAATTTTATGCGTGTTTTATTTATAGATAGAACAACACTTTCAAAAAAAAAAACATAATATTTTATTTCACATAAACCAACATGGGTACTTATGAAACGTCAGAAGCTAGGTGCACGGTTCCAATTGGTTGTTTCCTATGGAGAAGAGCCGGCAAGAAACTCCACGGTTACTCTTTTAAAAATAAGGGGCTTTTACAGTGTTGATAATGGGACGACAGTGCAGGCCTTTATTCATTTACATTTACTGTAGTACCTCCAAACAGTTGGTGGTCCATGGCAAGACAGAAATGTTGTCAAATGGTCCCTCATTACTAAAAGGTTAAGAACCACTGCCATAGATGGTAGACAGTGGGGCTCTTACCGCGCTCGGCCGGCGCGGACCGCTACACCCGTTGTCTTTTCATTCGCTTCTTTTGTGCGGGCATTGAAACATCTCTTGCTATTATTTAGTATAATGTAATTATTTTGTCTTGATTTTGTATTAAATTTAATTAAAATAGTTTTAATTTAATTTTATCGAAATTTTGGTTACATTGATTCGTATACGCGTGTCGAGTGTTTACTGTGGGGTGAAGGTGACATATAGAGGATCCAGGCATGGAAAAGTGGTCAACAACTACGTCGCCAATAGGTACAAACAGCGGGTAGGAGCTGTTGGGCAGTAGCGACCCCACGAACCCTATCTTCCGGAGAGAAGTCTTGATCCTCACCTCTAGCTTACCTTTATTGGCCGACTGGAGTGAACAATGACGAGGAACAGAGTTTCCACCTCTTTCTCACCTTAATTGGCCGGCTAGAGTGGAAATTCGCAAGAGCAAACGTGCTCGGAGGAAGGAAGTATTCCAGTAAGATGCTGGTAGGGATCTTGACCGTACTTCCGAGATTGTCCTGATAGCCGTGGGATACCTCTCCACTCCTCAAAATCAGCTCAGGACATGTTGCCCCTTTGTCGCTACGACACTATGTGCTAGCGACCGTTTTCGGGGGTCCATTATTGAGTGTGCAAGTCACCCCCTGCCATTTTATCCGTGTATTTTATATAAAACATTTGTCAGGCAGGGGCCATATATAGTCTTTCCATAGTCCCAGATAATCAGTCCACTTAAGCTATCCAAATCCATAGTCCAAAATCTTTGTTTCCATATCCTGCAATAGTCCTATACCAACCAGGGGTGCACTTGTATAGACCGAACAGGGATAATCGTCGGTTGGTGCCTCATTTAATTAAAAACGTCTAACGGGCCTCTGCGAGTTGGCTTCAGCCGCTCGTATGCCTTCCAAAGGTCCGGGATCCCAGTGTCCCGACAAATGTCAAGAGCCATAAAAATAATAAAAATAAATACTATATTGCAGACCATGGTGTCCATTTTGTTAGTAACAACGTTCTTATAGACTAGTGTTAGCAATACTTAAAACTAAACCAAAACATATAAAGGAAAGTAAAGTCCACAGTCACTACTGCACCATTCCATGACAAATGGCGCAGCAATGATTGCTGTAACTACAGTCACGCCAACCAGCGATCATGCTAAGGATGCTGTTGGCGCTGCCACGTACAATAACACGTTTAATAGCTGGTCTTTACCTATGAAATTGCCGGTCTGCAATACTGACTATTTCAAGTAAAAATAATTATTTTTTGTTTGTCATTTGTTTATTGATTAGCAATATTAGTCATTTATTTATGGATTAGCGTTATGTTTTCATCGCATTTGAATCTTTTTCGTCATCATGGATTCGTAAAAAAATCGAGTAATTATGGGGGTCTACTCTGACGTACACATCCGAATGTTCGGGACCGACCGAAACACGACTGAAGTTTAGATTGTTGTCCTACTACGAACGAAGTTCGCATTGGCTCAGTGCGGTGCACCATAGTCAATATTCGGAAGAGTGTCGGACCGAACGAAATGTAGTGCTAGAGTTGAACGTTTTATCGATTAGTCATTAATATTAATTTTGATATAATTTTACTGTTGAATTACAGACTTTTTTTTGTAATATTGGAATTGTACTTTCCTTGTAATTCAGTATTTATACCTATCAACATTGTAATATTTCGCAAAAAACAATATACATACTTATTTGTAGCAGACATACAGATTGTGTATGTCTTTGCTGATTGTCAAAATAAAAAAGTCAAAGGATGACAAGTAACAAACAGGCGGTGCTTGAGGTTTTTTATTATTGCAAAATCCAAGAGCAAATTCAATGTACTTAAATTCAAACCAAATCTCGTCTGTCACTGTCGTTAAAGCGAGAACCATTTTTCGGTCGTTTATTATCAATTGCTGACTTAAGTGTAAAGTGTTCAAGTTAAGTTATAAGATGTCAATAAAAATCAAGCTAAATATACTTTAAAAGGGTTGTAACGGAACTTCGCCTCCGCCTCCGTTACTGTGGAAGTTCCGCAAGAAATCGTACCTCCGCATCCGCAATTTTATTGCGGAATTGTAACGGAGATTTATTTAAGTCGTAAATTCGTTATACAACGCGCGAGCAACGACGCTCGACGTCGCGGCCGCTCTGCTGCGTGTTGCTTGCGAAATGGTCAAGAATCAAAGCCCAAATAGTTACCTCATAATATGGAAATCATTAATTAGTGAATATAATAAAGAAAATCAGATTAGACGACGACCCTCTATTGTGGTGGAGAAATAATAAAATTAAACAAAGTCTTTGCTCCCATCGTCCGCACGTACTTATCGGCGCCGTCAAGTTCAGTGCCAAGTGAACAATTATTTAGTGCAGCTGGCTTAATTTTCGAACCCCTAAGAAATCGTTTGAAAGGTGACAAAGCCGCAAAATAGTTGTTTGTGAAATATAATTAGCCTTTCCTTAATTTTGATTAATAGTAGGTAATATTTGTATTTTTAAGAGTGCTAAGAATCACTATTGAATCTATTTAAAATCAAGATTTTTGACTTTCTATTACTTCAATAAATCATGAATTACTATTGGTTCGACTTTCATTTTCACCTTTTACCTTTGTAGCAGGTTCAATTGCACGGCTATTACGCTTACGGGGTAACAGGGGCACTATGTCCTGGCAGATTTCTTCATAAAGTGTTAAACTGAGTCTGTAATTAACTACAAACTCAAGGTCGGGCACTAAAGTATTGGAGCAGTCACGAAGTCGTCTGCGATTCCTTCTACGCCCCAAACGCTCTTCTCTGAGAGCCTCTTCCACCAAAAACATACGTACAGCCATTTCGCTACAGTTATAAGTATGGCACTTTCACTTTATTACTTTTAGCAAATATAAAACTCAAGATAATTGTACTCGTATGTTAGAAGAATTTGTTGCATCCTGTCCAGCTGATTTCTTCAAGAAGGGCATCAATAAACTGCCACTGCGTTGGCAAAGATGCATCGATTGCATGGGTGATTATTTTGATTAATAGAAATAAAAAATATATAAATAAAATTACGTTAACTTATTTCATAAAAAACGGCAATTTCATAGGTAAAGACTTAATATAGTGAAAAGTACCTAAGTGAAGTAGCGACTTACGTTCCCTGGCGGCGCGCTGCGTGCAGTTCTTGCCGGTCCAGCCGGGCGCGCAGTGGCAGTAGTAGTCGCTCTGCGCCGTGTAGCACGCCGCGCCGTTGCCGCACGGCGCGCCTGCGCAGTGGTCGCGGTCGTCCTGCAACACCGCGCGACTCACGTTACACCGGGTGTGAACACTAAACTCAATCATTACAGTTCTAGCAATTCACACAACTCAACAATAAATTAAAAAAAAACATCTTGCCATAATTGTGTTTAGAAGAGACTCACCGCGCAGTAGCGTCCATAACAGGAGGTCAGCTAAAAAAGCAGAAGACGGGTTAGTTGTTGTTAGAGCTAGGGCGACTGGTCCACCTGAGCGGGTGACGTACAGATCGTTAGTGACACATTAGTAGACAGAGGCCAGCGCGGGTGTATCGGTGCGGTACCTCGCAGTTGGTGCCGGAGAAGCCGACGGGGCAGATGCAGCGGTAGGCGTTGAGCAGGTCGACGCACTCGCCGCCGTTGCGGCAGGGCCGCGGCGCGCAGTCGTCGATGTCGCGCGCGCACGTGCGGCCCGCGTAGCCAGCTGCACACGCGCAGTGGAAGTCGTCCACCAGATCAATGCAAGTAGCGCCGTGCAGGCACTGGCCCGTACAGTCGTCTACGTTGGCCTCGCAGTCACGGCCCGTCCAGCCCGCCAGACAGGCGCAGCTGTAGGCGCCCGCCGTGTTGTTGCAGGCGGCGGCGTTCACGCACGGGCCCAGCGCGCCCTCGCCCGCGCCTTCCACTTCTCTTTGCTCACACTCGTTCACGTCTGCGAGACAAGCACAGCGATGACGTACAGACAAACGTAGACACACGAGAGTCGAGGTTCGATACGTTCGAGACAGAAGGTACTCAGACAGCGTACCTTCGGAGCAGGTGGGTCCGGTCCAGCCGGGCGCGCACTCGCAGGAGAAGGCATCGAGGCGGTCGCGGCAGCTGGCGCCGTTGCGGCAAGGCGCGCTGGCGCAGTCGTCCACGTCCTGGTCGCACAGCGCGCCGCCCCAACCGCGCTGGCACGCGCACGCAAACCCGCGTGGTGACGACGTCAGCGCGCACTCACCGTGCACGCACGGTTGCGGCGCGCACGGGTTGTCCACGCGCTCGCAGTCCGTGCCGGAGAAGCCCTCGGCACAGCGACACAGGTACTGATCCGGCGCCGTGTTCTCACACGTGCCACCGTGCTGGCACGGTTCGTGCGTGCCACAGTAGTTGAGATCTGCACGATTGAAATACTGTACAGTTAGAAATGGACCGCTGACAGGGAGACCAGAAATGATCGGAAAAGGCGACGGAACGGTAAGTTTTGTTAACAGATGAAGAAAGCATCCACGTAGATCAAGCAGGTTTGCAAGTTCGGTGTAGTACCTTGGTCGCAGAGGATACCGCCCCAGTTGGTGTCGCAGGTGCAGTCCCACGAGGACCCGTTGCAGTAGCCGTGCTTGCAGCCGGGGTAGGGCTGGCACTGAGAGCATAGCTCGCCGCGCCATCCCGGCCGGCAACTGTAACCATACAGCACACGGTAAGAACATCATTGTGACGAGCGGTTGGAAACGATTTAATTTTATTTATTACTCTTGATCTAGTTATTCGTAAAAAATCTAAATATCGACGCTTGAAAGGCAAAAATTACCCAGCGACATGTTGGGCGATATTGAGTTCTAAACATCATTGAAATCAGCAAAAATCCTGCGTCGATGGATTATACTCTCGTACCGCTAGGAAGAGTTTTGATGTCGGTTGGTAACTTTAAAAAAATCCCATATTCACAGTTTTCGGCGACCAAGCAACTAAAATTTTACCGATTTATGAATAACTTTCACTTAGTAAGTATTCGATTTTAACTTTTTACACTTAGTAATTTCCACCTTGACTCGAATTAATGCGTTTAAACATACGTACGTACGTTTATTTTTTCCATAAGGTATCTAGAGTATGAGCATTACTTAAGAAATTTTATCTGATTATTATTTATTTTTTCTTAATTTAAGACTTTGTAACCCACCTTGGATATGTAGTACTCGTTTTGATTTAGTATTTTTTTTTTCCTAAATACAATAGAATAGAATATAATGCATTTATTTATCAGAATATTGTACAAAGTTGTTATGTTCATTATGTATTTCGATCATAATATTCTGCCGTTTCCGGCGTACAAATATGGTTGGTAAAATTATGGGTTATCATTACATTAAAATTAATTTAGAATTAGTTACAAATCATTTAAATAAATTGAACAATAGTTGTAAAAGAGATTAATAATATATGTCAACATTCAGGTCAACGAGATAAAATATGATTTATAGGCAATAATGTCAAATATTTAGGTAAATTTTTCATTCATAAAATCTTCAGTCGAATAATAATATTTGCTTGAAAGAAAGTTGGAATAGAATAGAATAGAAAAAGAATAGAATAGATAGAATGCTCTGAGGCCGAGAGTTTTCAAGCCATCAGGTAATTTGTTATAAACAGTAAT
>CAKJSZ010000032.1:42500-47103 GCA_917490735.1 Dryobotodes eremita | reverse complement strand
ACTCACTTCCGTGGCGCCGAAGGACCGGCAAAGTTTCCTGCGGAGACCAATTTAATACACGAACCCCATCGCCGCTAGCGGCGCGCAGCGCGCGGCGCTCAGCGCGCGGCGCTCAGCGCGCGCCGCCTCTGGGCTCTTTTCTTTCACAACCATGACGATATACGTAATTGTAGACGGACATTATTATTGCTATCATTGTGTGCATCACTATTATAACAGCTACGCACTCGGGACCGAAGGACCAGCAAAATTTTCTGCGGAGACCAATTTAATACACGAACGGATTATCGATTTAATACACGAACACCATCGCCGCTAGCAGCGCGCGGCGCGCGGCGCTCAGCGCTCAGCGCTCGGCGCGCGCCGCCTCTGGGCTATTTTCTTTCACAACCATAGCGGTATATGTAATTGTAGACAGACATTATTGTTGCTATCATTGTGTGCATCACTATTATAACAGCTACGCACTCGGGACCGAAGGACCAGCAAAATTTTCTGCGGAGACCAATTTAATACACGAACCCCATCGCCGCTAGCGGCGCGCAGCGCGCGGCGCTCAGCGCGCGGCGCTCAGCGCGCGCCGCCTCTGGGCTCTTTTCTTTCACAACCATGACGATATACGTAATTGTAGACGGACATTATTATTGCTATCATTGTGTGCATCACTATTATAACAGCTACGCACTCGGGACCGAAGGACCAGCAAAATTTTCTGCGGAGACCAATTTAATACACGAACGGATTATCGATTTAATACACGAACACCATCGCCGCTAGCAGCGCGCGGCGCGCGGCGCTCAGCGCTCAGCGCTCGGCGCGCGCCGCCTCTGGGCTATTTTCTTTCACAACCATAGCGGTATATGTAATTGTAGACAGACATTATTATTGCTATCATTGTGTGCATCACTATTATAACAGCTACGCACTCGGGACCGAAGGACCAGCAAAATTTTCTGCGGAGACCAATTTAATACACGAACGGATTATCGATTTAATACACGAACACCATCGCCGCCAGACGCGCGCACGTTTAATACGCGAACGCATTCGCATCATTGTCATTATTTTATAAACATATTTTTACATATTGTGTTGCTAACAGGCATCGAGCCTTTGTTTTGGCGAGGCCTCCTAATTCTGTATGGCGATAGTAACATTACAATAAAAAAGGCATCGATATATATTATGTATATCATAACATAACATAACACTCAGGACCGAAGGACCAAAAAATTTTTTTTTTTTGTTTTTTCTTCACCCTTTTAGGGGTTTTCGGGAGGGGGGGGGGGGGGGGGGATTTATTTCACTAGCGTCAGTATTAACCACCGCCTTTAAGGGGGAAGACGGATATATGGAGGCCGTGGGGGCGGGCAGGGGGGGGGGGGGGGGTCCGAGCTACCCCCAGCCCCGGTGGGGTCGTAATGGGGGTGAGACACAAGACACCTGTATACTTACACGTACTGAGTATGTAATTATGAACATAACAAAAAAAAAAATTTCATCATGCCGGTCACCGAACAGCCCGATCGCATCGTTTGATGGTTTCACATATGTGTCAAGAGACGCGACGTCCGAGTAAGGACGGAGCGCGCTGGCGACGAACGACTGTGTTTTTGAAGTATTTGGTGGCGGCGGTGTTTCGTAGATTTCTAGTGGATTTTTGTGAACTTGCGCCGCGCCCGCCGACCGTTGTTTGTGTTCCACGATGAAAATATATAAGATGTGTGTTTTGTGCGAGTGTTGTCTGTGTGAAAAACGAGCGCATAACATAAACTTATTATTCGTGTGTTTGGGACTCTGCACGGTGACGGTGTGCTGCGTGTGCGAGTGTACTCTTGCCCCCTGATCTCTGCAGACTGCTGCTGTCGTCGAATCTGTGTTGAACTGTGTGGACCGACGGATCGTATTTTATGCGTGTCCGTATACAAGGTATAACGGTCGTTGTATGAAACAATGTGATAGGCGTGACGATGACCGGCGCTCGGACGCGTCAAGTGTTCGTCACGTCTCATGAGTTTATGCTCTTATGATGATTTTCATGTGAGGCGCTCTATAGATTCCGGGCGGAATCGTATATGATGTAGCGAATGTGTTAACAAATTTTACACACGTGAACTCGTCTCGGTACGAACGTTCCATATGGGGGCTTTTCTGTTCATGTCCAATGGGGCATGAACGTCAACGCCCTTATGCACGCGCTGCGGCGTCTGGCGAGTTGAGATATACGCGTCCAGAGGCTCGCGCGTGCGACCCAAAAATTCTAATATTTACACACAACAGAGCTCGCCCGTGTGCGTTCGCGTCTTTACCGATCGTGAACGCTCGGGAATTGAGGATTCGCGACACAAGCGCTTCGCCTTCGACGCTCTCACCGGTGTCGGTGTGCGGGCGCGCGTGTCGTGATCTTATAATAAACGAAGCTCCCTGGTTGATCCTGCCAGTAGTTATATGCTTGTCTCAAAGATTAAGCCATGCATGTCTCAGTGCAAGCCGTATTAAGGCGATACCGCGAATGGCTCAATATATCAGTTTTGGTTCCTTAGATCTTACTCAGTTACTTGGATAACTGTGGTAATTCTAGAGCTAATACATGCAATCAGAACTCTGACCAGTGATGGGATGAGTGCTTTTATTAGATCAAAACCAATCGACGGAGGGCCTCGCGTCCGAAGTCGTTAATTTTGATGAATCTGGATAACTTTTGCCGATCGCATGGTCCAGTACCGGCGACGCATCTTTCAAATGTCTGCCTTATCAACTTTCGATGGTAGTTTCTGCGACTACCATGGTTGTCACGGGTAACGGGGAATCAGGGTTCGATTCCGGAGAGGGAGCCTGAGAAACGGCTACCACATCCAAGGAAGGCAGCAGGCGCGCAAATTACCCACTCCCGGCACGGGGAGGTAGTGACGAAAAATAACGATACGGGACTCTTACGAGGCCTCGTAATCGGAATGAGTACACTTTAAATATTTTAACGAGGAACAATTGGAGGGCAAGTCTGGTGCCAGCAGCCGCGGTAATTCCAGCTCCAATAGCGTATACTAAAATTGTTGCGGTTAAAAAGCTCGTAGTTGCATTTGTGCGCCGCGCTGTCGGTGCACCGCATCCGCGGTGATACTGACACGTCTGCGGAGCATATCGTCGGTGAGCCGTCGGTCAAACGTCGGTTCAATATCAAAATCCTATCGCGGTGCTCTTCAATGAGTGTCGAGGTGGGCCGACAATTTTACTTTGAACAAATTAGAGTGCTCAAAGCGGGCTCAAAATGCTGCTTGAATATTTCGTGCATGGAATAATAGAATATGATCTCGGTTCTATTTTGTTGGTTTTCAGAACTCCGAGGTAATGATTAATAGGGATAACTGGGGGCATTCGTATTGCGACGTTAGAGGTGAAATTCTTGGATCGTCGCAAGACGAACATCAGCGAAAGCATTTGCCAAAGGTGTTTTCATCAATCAAGAACGAAAGTTAGAGGTTCGAAGGCGATTAGATACCGCCCTAGTTCTAACCGTAAATATGTCATCTAGCGATCCGCCGACGTTACTACAATGGCTCGGCGGGCAGCTTCCGGGAAACCAAAGATTTTGGACTCCGGGGGGAGTATGGTTGCAAAGCTGAAACTTAAAGGAATTGACGGAAGGGCACCACCAGGAGTGGAGCCTGCGGCTTAATTTGACTCAACACGGGAAATCTCACCAGGCCCGGACACCGGAAGGATTGACAGATTAACAGCTCTTTCTTGATTCGGTGGGTGGTGGTGCATGGCCGTTCTTAGTTGGTGGAGCGATTTGTCTGGTTAATTCCGGTAACGAACGAGACTCTAGCCTGCTAAATAGGCGTCGTCATTTAGGTGTGCGTGGCTCCGTCACGCAACTCACTGGCGACGTATTAAAATTCTTCTTAGAGGGACCGGCGGCTTCGAGCCGCACGAGATTGAGCAATAACAGGTCTGTGATGCCCTTAGATGTCCTGGGCCGCACGCGCGCTACACTGAAGGAATCAGCATGTTCTCCCTGGCCTAGAGGCCCGGGCAACCCGCTGAAACTCCTTCGTGCTGGGGATTGGGGTTTGCAATTATCCCCCATAAACGAGGAATTCCTAGTAAGCGCGAGTCATAAGCTCGCGTTGATTACGTCCCTGCCCTTTGTACACACCGCCCGTCGCTACTACCGATTGAATGATTTAGTGAGGTCTTCGGACCGACACGCGGTGGCTTCACGGCCGTCGGCGTTGCTGGGAAGTTGACCAAACTTGATCATTTAGAGGAAGTAAAAGTCGTAACAAGGTTTCCGTAGGGGAACCTGCGGAAGGATCATTAACGTGCTTACGCTAAGCGGCGTATAAACGTGAATACAATCCAAAAATAAAAAAGACAACACACTATAAAACAGTTATAGTTGTTGTTAGATAGAGAATCGACACGCGCGCTTCGGCGAGCCGAAGTGCGATGCTACGTGCGCTGCGCGCGCTTTCCCGTCCTGGCGGACGGGAGTAGTGCGTCGCGGTGCGCTAGCGTCGCGCTCTCGGCTCTCGTCGCGTGCGTCGTTCTCGCGTCGCGTCCTCGCACGGTATGTAGACTGGTCTAAAAACCCGCACCA
>CAKJSZ010000032.1:30000-37500 GCA_917490735.1 Dryobotodes eremita | reverse complement strand
ATGTTATTTTATAGTAGTGATACATAATATTATTATATATAATATAAATTATATATAACTGAATAGCACAGAGTTTTGTGTCGTTCGTATGATAGATGTGCGTAACGTTATGAGCGTAGATTAATACACGAACGGAACATTCTATCGACGAAATACTTAGAGGTTAAAAATTCACAAACTCTATTATAATATAGATACAAATTATTTCATTATGATTACAACAAATCTAATACACGAACGGATATCGATTTAATACACGAACCCCATCGCTGCCGGTTCAGTGTTGACGATTCACTTCTCTGGGACCGAAGGACCAGAAAGTTTCTGCGGAGACCAATTTAATACACGAACGGATATCGATTTAATACACGAACCCCATCGCCGCCGGTTGTGCGTTGACGGCGCCCATGTGAAATAACAATATTGACATGATTAAAAAGAAAACGTCGTCTATTATGTATTCATATACTATAACGACGACTCACTTCCGTGGGACCGAAGGACCAGAAAATTTCCTGCGGAGACCAATTTAATACACGAACCCCATCGCCGCTAGCGGCGCTCAGCGCGCGCCGCCTCTGGGCTCTTTTCTTTCACAACCATGACGATATACGTAATTGTAGACGGACATTATTATTGCTATCATTGTGTGCATCACTATTATAACAGCTACGCACTCGGGACCGAAGGACCAGCAAAACTTTCTGCGTAGACCAATTTAATACACGAACCCCATCGCCGCCAGCCGCGCGCACGTTTAATACGCGAACGCATTCGCATCATTGTCATTATTTTTATACACATATATTTACATATTGTGTTGCTAACAGGCACCGAGCCTTTGTTTCGGCGAGGCCTCCTATTTCTGAATGGCGATAGTAACGATAAGGCGTAGTCGACGGAGCCCCGCTTCGCGGGGCTCCTACTTCTGGGTGGTTTGAAAAAAAATAACCACGAAGGGGATGGCGGGGTCTTTCAGACCCCGCCATCCCCTTCTAACCTAACCTGTCCGAGTCGGGGTGCCCCGAGTCCCGAGCTCGCTTCGCTCGCTCTTGCATCCTATCCTATCCGTCCTATGTATGTATGTACGTTTAGAGACTGTTGGTACTTGCTGAGATATCAGAAGGCTGAAGAAAATACTCGTTGGTGTATGAATATTGATTCATATATTTTGTAAAAATCCCGCGTTTTAAATAGTATTTACAATATTTGTCCTAGCCAATAAAAACATGTACATTAATTAAATCTAACACATACAAAAAATATAGCGAATAAAAATAGAGCATTTATAACCAATCACAGCGCAGCGCGCTGTTGTCTAAAGGTTTCCGCACGGTGTCGCCTGTGTGTTCATGAGCGCGGCGTGGCGCGCGCGCCGAAGGCATAAATATGAGTGCCTAGCAATTCGCGCTTCCATTTCAAGGCGGCCACCGTTGTGTGAAGATCTGTGTAGTGTACTTGCGCGGTGATAGAAGATGGCGCGAAACGAAGCTGGACAATCCTGGTGTTCCTGGAGAACACGACGGCGTGTGTCATCTGCAGTCCTGATACTCCTATTTCTTTAACAATAGTCAAAACGTGGTGTCAGTTCTTCTCAGGGCTGTTTGCTTCCGTGTTTCTTTAACAGATGTCAACATGTCAAAACGTGGTAATGTGCTGTGTGGCTACATACGTATGTGTGTATTTATTTATTTATATAGTTACATACGATACGGCGCGATCGAATTTTTGCGTACAATAATATTGAATGAATTTTTTTTTATAAAATACGTTTATTGACGACATTAGAATAGAAAAGTCATCGATATATATGTATATCATAACATAACATAACGCTCAGTACCGAAGGACCAGAAAGTTTCTGCGGAGACCAATTTAATACACGAACGGATATCGATTTAATACACGAACCCCATCGCCGCTAGCGGCGCGCAGCGCGCGGCGCTCAGCGCGCGCCGCCTCTGGGCTCTTTTCTTTCACAACCATGACGATATACGTAATTGTAGACGGACATTATTATTGCTATCATTGTGTGCATCACTATTATAACAGCTACGCACTCGGGACCGAAGGACCAGCAAAATTTTCTGCGGAGACCAATTTAATACACGAACGGATTATCGATTTAATACACGAACACCATCGCCGCTAGCAGCGCGCGGCGCGCGGCGCTCAGCGCTCAGCGCTCGGCGCGCGCCGCCTCTGGGCTATTTTCTTTCACAACCATAGCGGTATATGTAATTGTAGACAGACATTATTGTTGCTATCATTGTGTGCATCACTATTATAACAGCTACGCACTCGGGACCGAAGGACCAGCAAAATTTTCTGCGGAGACCAATTTAATACACGAACGGATATCGATTTAATACACGAACCCCATCGCCGCCGGTTGTGTGTAGACGACGCCCATGTGAAATAACAATATTGACATGATTACAACGCAAACGTCGTCTATTATGTATTCATATACTATAACGACGACTCACTTCCGTGGCGCCGAAGGACCGGCAAAGTTTCCTGCGGAGACCAATTTAATACACGAACCCCATCGCCGCTAGCGGCGCGCAGCGCGCGGCGCTCAGCGCGCGGCGCTCAGCGCGCGCCGCCTCTGGGCTCTTTTCTTTCACAACCATGACGATATACGTAATTGTAGACGGACATTATTATTGCTATCATTGTGTGCATCACTATTATAACAGCTACGCACTCGGGACCGAAGGACCAGCAAAATTTTCTGCGGAGACCAATTTAATACACGAACGGATTATCGATTTAATACACGAACACCATCGCCGCTAGCAGCGCGCGGCGCGCGGCGCTCAGCGCTCAGCGCTCGGCGCGCGCCGCCTCTGGGCTATTTTCTTTCACAACCATAGCGGTATATGTAATTGTAGACAGACATTATTGTTGCTATCATTGTGTGCATCACTATTATAACAGCTACGCACTCGGGACCGAAGGACCAGCAAAATTTTCTGCGGAGACCAATTTAATACACGAACGGATATCGATTTAATACACGAACCCCATCGCCGCCGGTTGTGTGTAGACGACGCCCATGTGAAATAACAATATTGACATGATTACAACGCAAACGTCGTCTATTATGTATTCATATACTATAACGACGACTCACTTCCGTGGCGCCGAAGGACCGGCAAAGTTTCCTGCGGAGACCAATTTAATACACGAACCCCATCGCCGCTAGCGGCGCGCAGCGCGCGGCGCTCAGCGCGCGGCGCTCAGCGCGCGCCGCCTCTGGGCTCTTTTCTTTCACAACCATGACGATATACGTAATTGTAGACGGACATTATTATTGCTATCATTGTGTGCATCACTATTATAACAGCTACGCACTCGGGACCGAAGGACCAGCAAAATTTTCTGCGGAGACCAATTTAATACACGAACGGATATCGATTTAATACACGAACCCCATCGCCGCCGGTTGTGTGTAGACGACGCCCATGTGAAATAACAATATTGACATGATTACAACGCAAACGTCGTCTATTATGTATTCATATACTATAACGACGACTCACTTCCGTGGCGCCGAAGGACCGGCAAAGTTTCCTGCGGAGACCAATTTAATACACGAACCCCATCGCCGCTAGCGGCGCGCAGCGCGCGGCGCTCAGCGCGCGGCGCTCAGCGCGCGCCGCCTCTGGGCTCTTTTCTTTCACAACCATGACGATATACGTAATTGTAGACGGACATTATTATTGCTATCATTGTGTGCATCACTATTATAACAGCTACGCACTCGGGACCGAAGGACCAGCAAAACTTTCTGCGTAGACCAATTTAATACACGAACCCCATCGCCGCCAGCCGCGCGCACGTTTAATACGCGAACGCATTCGCATCATTGTCATTATTTTTATACACATATATTTACATATTGTGTTGCTAACAGGCACCGAGCCTTTGTTTCGGCGAGGCCTCCTATTTCTGAATGGCGATAGTAACGATAAGGCGTAGTCGACGGAGCCCCGCTTCGCGGGGCTCCTACTTCTGGGTGGTTTGAAAAAAAATAACCACGAAGGGGATGGCGGGGTCTTTCAGACCCCGCCATCCCCTTCTAACCTAACCTGTCCGAGTCGGGGTGCCCCGAGTCCCGAGCTCGCTTCGCTCGCTCTTGCATCCTATCCTATCCGTCCTATGTATGTATGTACGTATGTGTGTATTTATTTATTTATATAGTTACATACGATACGGCGCGATCGAATTTTTGCGTACAATAATATTGAATGATTTTTTTTTTATAAAATACGTTTATTGACGACATTAGAATAGAAAAGTCATCGATATATATGTATATCATAACATAACATAACGCTCAGTACCGAAGGACCAGAAAGTTTCTGCGGAGACCAATTTAATACACGAACGGATATCGATTTAATACACGAACCCCATCGCCGCTAGCGGCGCGCAGCGCGCGGCGCTCAGCGCGCGCCGCCTCTGGGCTCTTTTCTTTCACAACCATGACGATATACGTAATTGTAGACGGACATTATTATTGCTATCATTGTGTGCATCACTATTATAACAGCTACGCACTCGGGACCGAAGGACCAGCAAAATTTTCTGCGGAGACCAATTTAATACACGAACGGATTATCGATTTAATACACGAACACCATCGCCGCTAGCAGCGCGCGGCGCGCGGCGCTCAGCGCTCAGCGCTCGGCGCGCGCCGCCTCTGGGCTATTTTCTTTCACAACCATAGCGGTATATGTAATTGTAGACAGACATTATTGTTGCTATCATTGTGTGCATCACTATTATAACAGCTACGCACTCGGGACCGAAGGACCAGCAAAATTTTCTGCGGAGACCAATTTAATACACGAACGGATATCGATTTAATACACGAACCCCATCGCCGCCGGTTGTGTGTAGACGACGCCCATGTGAAATAACAATATTGACATGATTACAACGCAAACGTCGTCTATTATGTATTCATATACTATAACGACGACTCACTTCCGTGGGACCGAAGGACCAGAAAATTTCCTGCGGAGACCAATTTAATACACGAACCCCATCGCCGCTAGCGGCGCTCAGCGCGCGCCGCCTCTGGGCTCTTTTCTTTCACAACCATGACGATATACGTAATTGTAGACGGACATTATTATTGCTATCATTGTGTGCATCACTATTATAACAGCTACGCACTCGGGACCGAAGGACCAGCAAAACTTTCTGCGTAGACCAATTTAATACACGAACCCCATCGCCGCCAGCCGCGCGCACGTTTAATACGCGAACGCATTCGCATCATTGTCATTATTTTTATACACATATATTTACATATTGTGTTGCTAACAGGCACCGAGCCTTTGTTTCGGCGAGGCCTCCTATTTCTGAATGGCGATAGTAACGATAAGGCGTAGTCGACGGAGCCCCGCTTCGCGGGGCTCCTACTTCTGGGTGGTTTGAAAAAAAATAACCACGAAGGGGATGGCGGGGTCTTTCAGACCCCGCCATCCCCTTCTAACCTAACCTGTCCGAGTCGGGGTGCCCCGAGTCCCGAGCTCGCTTCGCTCGCTCTTGCATCCTATCCTATCCGTCCTATGTATGTATGTACGTATGTGTGTATTTATTTATTTATATAGTTACATACGATACGGCGCGATCGAATTTTTGCGTACAATAATATTGAATGAATTTTTTTTTATAAAATACGTTTATTGACGACATTAGAATAGAAAAGTCATCGATATATATGTATATCATAACATAACATAACGCTCAGTACCGAAGGACCAGAAAGTTTCTGCGGAGACCAATTTAATACACGAACGGATATCGATTTAATACACGAACCCCATCGCCGCTAGCAGCGCGCAGCGCGCGGCGCTCAGCGCGCGCCGCCTCTGGGCTCTTTTCTTTCACAACCATGACGATATACGTAATTGTAGACGGACATTATTATTGCTATCATTGTGTGCATCACTATTATAACAGCTACGCACTCGGGACCGAAGGACCAGCAAAATTTTCTGCGGAGACCAATTTAATACACGAACGGATTATCGATTTAATACACGAACACCATCGCCGCTAGCAGCGCGCGGCGCGCGGCGCTCAGCGCTCAGCGCTCGGCGCGCGCCGCCTCTGGGCTATTTTCTTTCACAACCATAGCGGTATATGTAATTGTAGACAGACATTATTGTTGCTATCATTGTGTGCATCACTATTATAACAGCTACGCACTCGGGACCGAAGGACCAGCAAAATTTTCTGCGGAGACCAATTTAATACACGAACGGATATCGATTTAATACACGAACCCCATCGCCGCCGGTTGTGTGTAGACGACGCCCATGTGAAATAACAATATTGACATGATTACAACGCAAACGTCGTCTATTATGTATTCATATACTATAACGACGACTCACTTCCGTGGCGCCGAAGGACCGGCAAAGTTTCCTGCGGAGACCAATTTAATACACGAACCCCATCGCCGCTAGCGGCGCGCAGCGCGCGGCGCTCAGCGCGCGGCGCTCAGCGCGCGCCGCCTCTGGGCTCTTTTCTTTCACAACCATGACGATATACGTAATTGTAGACGGACATTATTATTGCTATCATTGTGTGCATCACTATTATAACAGCTACGCACTCGGGACCGAAGGACCAGCAAAATTTTCTGCGGAGACCAATTTAATACACGAACGGATTATCGATTTAATACACGAACACCATCGCCGCTAGCAGCGCGCGGCGCGCGGCGCTCAGCGCTCAGCGCTCGGCGCGCGCCGCCTCTGGGCTATTTTCTTTCACAACCATAGCGGTATATGTAATTGTAGACAGACATTATTGTTGCTATCATTGTGTGCATCACTATTATAACAGCTACGCACTCGGGACCGAAGGACCAGCAAAATTTTCTGCAGAGACCAATTTAATACACGAACGGATATCGATTTAATACACGAACCCCATCGCCGCTAGCGGCGCGCAGCGCGCGGCGCTCAGCGCGCGCCGCCTCTGGGCTCTTTTCTTTCACAACCATGACGATATACGTAATTGTAGACGGACATTATTATTGCTATCATTGTGTGCATCACTATTATAACAGCTACGCACTCGGGACCGAAGGACCAGCAAAATTTTCTGCGGAGACCAATTTAATACACGAACGGATTATCGATTTAATACACGAACCCCATCGCCGCTAGCAGCGCGCGGCGCGCGGCGCTCAGCGCTCAGCGCTCGGCGCGCGCCGCCTCTGGGCTATTTTCTTTCACAACCATAGCGGTATATGTAATTGTAGACAGACATTATTATTGCTATCATTGTGTGCATCACTATTATAACAGCTACGCACTCGGGACCGAAGGACCAGCAAAATTTTCTGCGGAGACCAATTTAATACACGAACGGATTATCGATTTAATACACGAACACCATCGCCGCCAGACGCGCGCACGTTTAATACGCGAACGCATTCGCATCATTGTCATTATTTTTATAAACATA
>CAKJSZ010000032.1:5000-25000 GCA_917490735.1 Dryobotodes eremita | reverse complement strand
CGTCATTTGGTGATTTGAACTTAATTTTGCCTGAGCGCTCCGTTTCTTCCTCGTCCAGGGCCACGAAACCGCTCTTCGCGCTGTAGGCTGCCATGTACGACCCCGCCATTTCTCCTCTGATGACTAGAGATTTGACGTTGTCGTACACTGCTGCCTCTGCTTCCTCGAGTAGTACCCTTAGCAGACCTTCTGTTTCTCTCTGGAAGGTCTGCAGGATCTTCCTGCATGTCATGAGATTGACCTCTCTGGTCGCTCTCACGATTGCTACGTACTCGAGGAAGGCGCTCTTCACGTGGTCCGTGGTGCCCGAGTTCACTGCGAGGGTCGGCGGGCTGACTTGCCCTTTGTCGGCTCTTGTTGGCGTAGGCTTCTGCTGGATTGGTTCTGTTGGTTTCCTCTTGAAGAACCTCTCCACTGCTGCTTCCTGCTTCTGGGTAGGTGATGTGCGGCTTGGGAGCAGTGCACTGAGGAAAGTGCCGAAGGCTTTCAGGCGACTCCTCGACCGGGCCCGGTCCTCCGGGCTAGCGGTTTTGCTCTGCTCCTTTGCAGCTTTTTCGGCGGCTGCCTTCTGCTGGGCCCTCTCTGATCCGCTTTGACTGGTCGGGTTTGTTGTGGGGCTCGTCGCGCCGGCTGTTGGCAGTCTGGGGGCTTTGAGGAAACTCAGAGTTTCCCCTCTGTCCTCATAGACAACTACCTCATGCTGTTCTGAGGCTTTTAAACAGCCGAAGCGGTCTGCGACGTCTCCTCTCTCGCCCTCGATCATCATCGCGTCGATGCTAATGGTACGGGCTGTAACTGCCATGTACTCCCCTGCCTCCCTGATCCTCTGAAGGAACGAGCTTACTTGAGCAAATGGAGTTTCCACTCCCCACTCGAATAGTGCGATCGTCTTACCTTTGGATCGCAATAGACGGAAACGGTGAGTGGCAACTTCCACTTGCGGCAGTGCAGCATACTTGCTGCCTTTCATCCTCGTTTTGGTGGTACTTCCGTTGATCAAGGCGGCAAGGCCTGGAGAGATGGGTATACGGGCTGCAGCTCGGCTTGAGCCTATGCAGAAGCTTATGCCTAACTTTTCCCCTTCTCTGTTCATGAAAAGGGGGACGCCTCGCAGTCTGATGCCTGGGACTCCGTCTCCTCCGCATGCCAGGAATTGCGTGATGGGCATGGTGCTAGGGGCTGGTTGTAGGCTGGCTTCTGCTGCTGTTGTTGTTGCTGCTGCTTCCGCTTGTGTGGGCTGCTGGTTGGTGTTTGTGTGTGTGGTTTGTGTTATGGTGAGTGCTGTGGGTGTTGGGTTTCGTGTTGTTGTTGTTTGTGTTGTAATTGTCGTAGTTATCGGTGTGGTCGTGACTGGTTGTGTTGGATGTTGGTTGGTATTTGTGCGTGTGGCTTGTGTTATGTTGAGTGGCGTGCGTGTTGGGTTTCGTGTTGTAGTTGTTTGTGCGGTGATTGTCGTGGTTGTTGATGTGGTCGTAGATGGTGGTCGGTTTCGACTGCGCAAGGTTGCGTCCGTTTTATTAGCCCCTGCCGCGACAGTAGCGACTTTGCTCGCGAATGCCAAGAATGGTTTCCTGATAGCCGGTCTCCCCATGATGGTGTGGAGTGTGGACTGGCTTAGCTGGGTCTCGATCTTTGCTTCCAGCTCCATTCTATCGTGACTGAACCTTGGGCATTCGAAGAGCAGGTGCCAAACTGTTTCTTCGCAACTGGGGTCACAGACGCACGAGGGACTATCTTTGAGATGAAAGCGGTGGAGATACGCTGAGAATCCTCCGTGTCCTGTTAGGACTTGTACATGGACCGGTGTGAGCACTGCGTCTCTGAGTGTCCTTTTCGCCGCTAGGACGTCTGGGAAGAACACTTTTGTGACCGCTCCTGTACTCGAGGACTCGTATCGCGCTTGCCACTTCTTTATAGTCTCCTCCCGTATCTTCCTCCTCACGAACGATACGGGGACCTTGTTGTAGTCGGCTGTCGCAATTGTTAGGGCTGCCTCCTTGGCCAGCTCGTCCGCTCTCTCATTCCCGGCGGTTCCCACGTGGGCCTTGAGCCAAAAGAGCCTCACTTCTCTGCCCTCCTCTCTGATCTCTCGGACGCTTCTCTTGATATGGAGTGCCAGGTGGTGAGTGACAGACGGTCTCCTCAGCAGGTCAAGTGACGATCTTGAGTCACTTAAAATGCTTACGGAGGCCGCCCTGGATTCTCTTGCCATCCTGACGGCTCTGAAGAGAGCGTACATTTCCGATTGGAAGACTGTGTTGTGAGGCTCCAGGCCAAAGGTGCTGGACTTCGACTCCTTTCCGTTTTCCCACCAAGTTAGGGCAGCTCCGACTTTCCCCTCTATCTTGCTGCCGTCGGTGTATATTTGGGGACCGATTACTTGATGAGTTTCCAGGGTTTCGGGAGTCAAGTCCTCTAGGCGTGCGTACTCCGTTGTTGTGAGTTGCGCTGGGTGGGGATTCTGGGAGTGGTGCACGTTGCACTCCAGCTCGCGGCCCGGCG
Source organism: Dryobotodes eremita (assembly GCA_917490735.1). Lineage (NCBI taxonomy): Eukaryota > Metazoa > Arthropoda > Insecta > Lepidoptera > Noctuidae > Dryobotodes > Dryobotodes eremita. The sequence continues at coordinate 22,498 of CAKJSZ010000032.1, read as the reverse complement.
GTATGAACTCTTGGGAATGTCCCTTTTTGATCTTGAAAAGGGTTGCGGCCTCGATTACCCGGAGGTCTAGGGGGAGTTGGCCTGACAGAATAAGTGCCGATGTCAGAGACACCGTGCGGTATGCTTTGCAGATCTTCTGCGTGAAGCCTCTTTGCAGTGAGTCAAACTGATTCCTTGTCATCAGTTTCTCAGCTGCGGGGGCCCACGCACTCGCTGCATACATCACGATGGGCTCTATCACCGACACGTATATTGTCCTAATTATCTCTCTGTTGAGACCCCAAGTCACCCTTGCCGCGCATGCCAGCTGCTTATAGATGTCTGCAGCCTTTTTACAGGTCGCAGACACGTGCGCGTTGAAGGTGAGTTTGGAGTCTATTGTGAGACCTAGCAGTTTGACCTGTTCGACCAGGTTCAGCCGCGTGCCTGACATGTAGAGTACCGGAAGGTCGTATTTCAGCTTTCTCGTTAACACCATCGCGTTGGTCTTGTGCGCGGCGAAACGTAGCTTGTTTTGAACGCCCCATTCCGATACTATGTCTAGCGTGTCGTTGGCTGATTGCTGCAGGGGACCGGCTGTGAAGTCCGAGAATACGAGGACAACGTCGTCTGCGAAGGCTTGGCAGTATATCCCCATACTCGCCATCTTGTGTAGGAGCGAATCTAGGATAAGGTTCCAAAACGTCGGTCCGGCAATTGAGCCCTGGACGCATCCTTTCGTGGTACCCTTCTCGCTAGTCGCTCTGGCGTAGTTGACCCTGATGTTCCGGTCTTCCAGGTATGAGGCGACGAGAGCGTAGATGTTCGCGGGACAGTTCTTGACTACCATCTGTTTTTTGAGTGCTGGCCACCACGCGTTATCGAAGGCCCCCTCTATGTCCAATGATATCAAAAGCACGATCTTTTTGGCTTTGATTTCGGCTCGTAAGTGGCCCATTAGAGCGTAGAGGGCATCCTCGGTTCCGCGCTGCGGCATGAAACCGTATTGGTTCGTGTTGAGTGTCGGGAGGAAGTGCCACTGGAGTCTGCCTACTAGGAGCTTCTCGACGATTTTTCCTAGGACCGAGAGCAGACCTATTGGTCTGTACGACTTTGGGCTGGTGTAGTCGTCTTTACCTGGCTTGCGGAGAATGCACACGTGGGCGACCTTCCACTGCTTCGGAAAGTGTGACAGCGACAAGCACCTGTTGGCTATCGCTAAGAACACTTCCCTATTGCAGTTTATTGCCGCTGTACAGATGTCTGCCGTTAATCCGTCGGGGCCGGGGGCTTTCTTCGGATTTTGGTTCTGGAGAACCATTTCCAGCTCCGCGGGCGTAAAGGGTGGATCATCGGCAGACAGACCTTGGGGGTTCTTCTTCTCCGCTAGCCTCCTCAGGGCTGTGTGGTATGGCTGTTCGGCATCCGTTGAGTCGTCGGGGTAGAAGGTTTTTGCCAGAAGCTCCGCGGATTGCTCTGGACTGAGCGTCTCACCTGCGGTGTTTCTCAGGAGCGCGTCATCCTGTCTTCTGGCTGTCTTCCTTAGTACCCTGTAGATGCCGTCCCACATGCTTTCTCGGTCCTGCTTCGAGCAGAACTCCTTCCAGTTGGCTGTGGCTGCTTCCGTTGCTGCTGTGGTGTATGTTTGCTTTGCCAGCACGTATTCCTGGATGGTGAAGTGTCTCCGGCTTGCGGCTGCATTTCGGATCCTTCTCTTCTTCGTCATAGCTACTTTTTTGAGACGGTCTAGAGAAGGGGTCCACCATGGGGGCTTGGCGTCGTGTTTAGGCGACCCCAGTTTTGGGATCGCTTCCTCGCATGCGCGGTGGATGTTCTGAGTGTACAAAGCTATTATTGTCTCCAGATCCTCAGGGTTCGAGACGTCCGAGACTCTGGCTGGTGTGATGTCTCTGTCTGCCAGGCTGGTCTTGAAGTGCGTGCTGAAGTCGGACCACTTTGCCTTCTTAGTGTTGTAGATGCGCGTCGAGATTGGCCTTAAGGGTTCCAAGGCCTTTTCTAAGCGCATCGAGAAGGTTATTGCGTTGTGGTCTGAAGTTATTAGACTTCTTTCTACACGCCACTCTTCAACTTTGCCTAGCAGCGACAGGCTGCATGCCGTCACATCGACGATGCTTGTGCACCACCTGTCTCCTCTGTAGGTCTCGAACGTCGGTGTTTGGCCCGTGTTTAGGATGTGGAGATCCCGCTCATTGAGGAATGAGCTGTACGCTGCCCCGCGATGGTTTTCGGAAACACTTCCCCACCACTGACTCCAGGCGTTTACGTCTCCTCCCACTAGGATGTTGGTTGTGTGTAGTTTGCGTGTTGTGTTTTGCGTTTCTGAGAGGTAGTGTTCGATGTCTTGGTCACCCTCAAAATAGACCGATAGCACTCCAAGACTGAGCTGGCCCACCTTCAGCAGGACGGCGGCGATGTTTTCGGTCACGAGCTGAGGGTCGTGGATGACCTCCAGGTGGTTCCCGAAAACAACGATCGCCGCTTTTACTGGTTTTTGGCGGTTGAGGCTGCACTGGATGACTTGCGTGCCGGGACTTTGTTTCATCACACCTGTTCTTCCTACATAGGGCTCTTGAACAAGTGCTACTGAAACTCCCCTCGCCTGAGCCGCCAAGTGGAGTTCTTCTGTGGCCAGCTTGGAGCGCTGAAGATTGACTTGGATGAATTTCAATCTTGCTGTCGGTCTTGTTGCGTTTTGGGGGGTGACTGGTTGGATGGTTGGTGTGTGGTCTTGGTCGCCCTTAGCAATAGGAAACGCGCGACCTTGCTATACCATCCCATTTTTGGCGTTCCTGGCAGTCTTCGCTGAACGCTGTGTGTGCCAGGTCGCTGCCCGTCCTGTGTGCTACTTTGCAGTTTATGCATGTGGGTTGTTTGCCATCGGCTCGAGTGAGGCAGTCCCCTGCGTTGTGCGCTCCGCTGCAGTAACTACAAGCTACCTTTGCGGCCTTACATATGGACTTGTTGTGTCCATAAGCAAGGCACTTTGTGCACTGTACGAGCGGGGACTGGTCCTCAATCGAGCATCGCTTTATGCCCACATGGACTTTCTGCACCGACGTGTAGCATTTCCAGAGCTCCGGGGAGAGCTCCAGAACAGGGTGGCACTCATGGGGGTTTCTCGCGCGCTTCCTGTAGCGCACCTTTAGGGTCTGTCCATCTACAGCGGCGTTCTGCAGCAGGTGTTTATTTTGCGCCTTTAGGAGATCGACGATCTCCCCGTCGCTGTAGCTGGACAACACTCCCTTGATGCAGACGAGGGGGTTTTGTGCCTTCGGCTCCTGGACCTTGAGCCCTGCGTGCGACTGGAACTGGTCCTTTATTTTATTCAAGTCCGACTTGCTCGCGCACCTTAGGACCACTTTCTGGTTGCGCGCTTTCCGGACTGTGTCGACTCGGGCTCCACTTGTTTTGAGGTCCAGGGCGGTCCTGATCCTCTCGATCACATTGTCTCCAGTGTGCTGGGGGTTAGTTGACGAGACGATCAGGGTGTGGTTAGGTTGTGTGGGTGGTTTGGGGGCCTTGGGTGTGCTGGCGACCTGGGCAAACGTTTTGGGGCCCTGCTGTTGTTGGAGCGGTCTGTCCGCTTTGCCCAGGTCTGCTACCCCCTTCTCGATGTTCTGGAGGGTCTTTTTTACCTCCCCGACTGCGATCTCCGCTTCCAGATTCAACGCCGGGGGCGCATGGATTACCGGTTCTTTGTCGCGCAGTACGCGGAGGTCTGCCGAGACGATCTCCAGCCTCTCGGAGATGGGTTTCAGGTGTTGTGTTATGTTTATTGGTGGATGTGGTGGTGAGGGGGAGGCTACAGGCTTGTCGGCGATGGCCTGTACTTGGAGGCGCAGTCTCTCCATGTCCTCCTCAAATTTGGTGGTCGTGAGTAGGCCTGTCTCCCGGCTAATCGGGTCCGTTTCTGTTTGCCTTGGCCGGTTGAGGTCCTCCTTGAGCCTTTCTAGGGCCTTCCGGAGCACGTCCAGCTGGTTAGATACGCTGGTGATGTTGCTATCTAAGCGTGAAAGGCCGGCCCCCATTGTCTCCCACTTGGGATCCCCCGGGGCTCTTGCGCCTTCCTGCCTGGTCCTCTCGTGCTCCTTCTGGTTCTTGAGGCTTGCTGAAGCGACCTCGTCTTTCACCTCCTTGATGCCCTTGAAGGCGTCAAGGGTTTCGTGGCCGAGCCATTCCCGGATCCCTTTTGCCTCTTTTTTAGTATCAGAGACGTCCGTCCTTAACATGGAGAGCTCCACCTTCATCGTCATGAGCTCTCGAGTGTGAGCTCTCTCGACCCGCACAAGCTCTTGCGCGTGTCGAGAGCGCTCCTTCTCGAGGTTGTGCTTATGGCGTGCTCTCGAGTCCGCCAAGGACAGGGACGTCTCGTACAGGCCCTGCAGGCACTCGTGGACTGTGACCTTGCACTCCCGTTTCATGTTGCCTGCAGCTTCCAGAGCGTCTTTTGCCTTCTGAAGCAGGTTGTTTGCCTCCCTTGTGGCCAGGTCCATCTCCACCCCCGTGCCTCTTCTCGGTGTTCTATAGAGCAGGCTCGGGCGTCCACTCAGGGGGCGGTCGGTCGTGCTCGCTGTGGAGGCCACCGAGCTTTCCTCGTCCGAGATGATCTGGTGGGGGGGAGAGATGCCGCACTGCTCCCAGTCTATGGTCAACTCGGCGATCCGTGTGCGCTGTTCCATCCGGGGTGTCGGAGGCGACCCGGGCACCGATGGTAGTGGCAATGTCGGTACCCTGCTCGTGACGTCCGGCTCCGACGCTGCCCTCGGCGCCTGTGGCCTCTCTGATGGATGCGCCGGCTTGTCCGAGACGACTGATTTTGCCGTATTTTTTAAAACCTTTTCCCTAAGGGATTTTGGGGCTTTTACGGTGTCCGTGGAAGCCTTGCGGGAGGTGGTGGGCTGTTTGGAGGACATTGTTGAGTGGTGGTTTTTTTTTTTTTTTTTTTTTGTTTTAGTGGGAGTGGGGTTATTAGGAATATATACAATGATAATTAAAGCTAGAGTTGGTTAGTAAATATCCTATGCCTGTGCAATACTAATACTATTACTAATAGTTTGATGGACTCACGGATGTTCCGCTGGTGGTCTGCGTCTGCTGTCCGATGAGGAGCCCGATAATTGTTAGAGCTCGTTGTTGTTAGCTCTATGTGAGCACTGATGGTGGTCCTCAGTGGAATCCTGTGGTGTCGACGTGTCACTGCTCGTGAGGGGTGTGCAGATTGGGGTTTCTGTTGGGGCCAAGTTGTAGAACTTTTTGCGCCCTTTCAAACGAGCCCAATCTCGGCTTTCCAGGTCCAACGGGAGCAGAGTTAGCCCGAGGGGGGGTGAAGTATCCCGAGGAGGGGTGAGGGGGAGGGGGGAGGTCTTGTGGGGAGACTATTGAGGGGGGGTGAAGGAGGGGGGTTGGGGGGGGGAGGTCTCGTGTGGAGACTATTGGTGGGGGTGAAGGAGGGGGAGGGGTAAAAAAGTTGAGGGGGGGGGTACCCTTACTCAGGTCTTTAGTGGAAGGGGTAGGTGATATAGGTGGGGGAAGTTATGTTGTTGAGTGGGGGGGGGGTAATGGAGGGGCGTGGGGGTGGTGGGGGTTGGGGTTGTGGGGACCCTTGATGGCTCTGACAAGGTCCCGGAGTTCCAAGTTGGATGAGTCCAAACTCGGGGGGGATGGGATTAAGGGCTGAGGAGTTCCGTCGGGGCTAACCTGATGATGGGTCGTGGAGTCGTCACGCTGGTCGCTGGTCTGAAGGCAGATTCTTCGGCCGGCTTCGGAGTCTCCAGTAGTGGCTGGGATGGCTGTCGGTACGTCACGCCTCGTGTATAGAAAACACGTGTAGTAAAAGTGAGGTTGGTTTTCACTAAATAACCACGTGTTTTCACGATTTTTGACGATTTTCGCACCTTAATAACTTCCAACCTGCTGATCCGATTCGCCTGATCTTGATGTTGGTAGATAGACCTCTGCCGCGACTCTTAGGATTAACGTTCGTAGATCGACTGAACTGACCTTGGCTGCGTAGTTCACCGCTGAAGTTCTGGGGGTCCTGCTTGGCCACCCGATGTTGTAGACACTTGCCCACACGAATCCTGGTGAATCGACACTTCACAATTCCACTGGTAACTTTTTTGTGCTCGTAGCTCAACGCGACTAATTTTGGCGAATTTTTTTCGCGGAGCTGATGTTATACGTGCGATGTATTATCGGTTACTGGGTTAGGTTAGGTTAGGTTAGGTTAGGTTAGGTTAGGTTAGGTTAGGTTAGGTTAGGTTAGGTTAGGTTAGGTTAGGTTAGGTTAGGTTAGGTTAGGTTAGGTTAGGTTAGGTTAGGTTAGGTTAGGTTAGGTTAGGTTAGGTTAGGTTAGGTTAGGTTAGGTTAGGTTAGGTTAGGTTAGGTTAGGTTAGGTTAGGTTAGGTTAGGTTAGGTTAGGTTAGGTTAGGTTAGGTTAGGTTAGGTTAGGTTAGGTTAGGTTAGGTTAGGTTAGGTTAGGTTAGGTTAGGTTAGGTTAGGTTAGGTTAGGTTAGGTTAGGTTAGGTTAGGTTAGGTTAGGTTAGGTTAGGTTAGGTTAGGTTAGGTTAGGTTAGGTTAGGTTAGGTTAGGTTAGGTTAGGTTAGGTTAGGTTAGGTTAGGTTAGGTTAGGTTAGGTTAGGTTAGGTTAGGTTAGGTTAGGTTAGGTTAGGTTAGGTTAGGTTAGGTTAGGTTAGGTTAGGTTAGGTTAGGTTAGGTTAGGTTAGGTTAGGTTAGGTTAGGTTAGGTTAGGTTAGGTTAGGTTAGGTTAGGTTAGGTTAGGTTAGGTTAGGTTAGGTTAGGTTAGGTTAGGTTAGGTTAGGTTAGGTTAGGTTAGGTTAGGTTAGGTTAGGTTAGGTTAGGTTAGGTTAGGTTAGGTTAGGTTAGGTTAGGTTAGGTTAGGTTAGGTTAGGTTAGGTTAGGTTAGGTTAGGTTAGGTTAGGTTAGGTTAGGTTAGGTTAGGTTAGGTTAGGTTAGGTTAGGTTAGGTTAGGTTAGGTTAGGTTAGGTTAGGTTAGGTTAGGTTAGGTTAGGTTAGGTTAGGTTAGGTTAGGTTAGGTTAGGTTAGGTTAGGTTAGGTTAGGTTAGGTTAGGTTAGGTTAGGTTAGGTTAGGTTAGGTTAGGTTAGGTTAGGTTAGGTTAGGTTAGGTTAGGTTAGGTTAGGTTAGGTTAGGTTAGGTTAGGTTAGGTTAGGTTAGGTTAGGTTAGGTTAGGTTAGGTTAGGTTAGGTTAGGTTAGGTTAGGTTAGGTTAGGTTAGGTTAGGTTAGGTTAGGTTAGGTTAGGTTAGGTTAGGTTAGGTTAGGTTAGGTTAGGTTAGGTTAGGTTAGGTTAGGTTAGGTTAGGTTAGGTTAGGTTAGGTTAGGTTAGGTTTTTTTTTTTTTTTTTTTTTTTTTTTTTGTTTTGGCAGGAGTGGGAAATCCTCATGGACGCCCAGACTGACTCACTTATGATTCAGTCTGGGCAGTGCCGGACTCTTACCGGCTAAAACCCACTCCTGCCTTGCTTGTTTCCTCTGACATTATCAGAGCCCTTGGTTCTGCGAAATATGGTTATTATATACAAACTAAATTTTTGGTTCTTATATCAAACAAAACAATTACGGGGAGATACGTTTCCTGTGGCATGACCACCAACAACAAACACGAATACAAACTAATGTGACTGCTTGACTTTTATACTACTTATATTTCTATAGTATGCTTTATTTAATACGTATTCACATATATATATATATGATAATTATTATTTTATACCTATTTTAATTGTTATATGATACTTAAATTATATACTTATTATACATTTAGTATCATATTTTACTTAAGCTTATTCCTTTTTATTACTATCGATGCTACTTCATTACAATAATTTAAAAATATACTTCTTTTCTTTCCTTTCATCAAGCCTGGTAAATTTTGGGCGACCAGTGCGACGGCGAGTAGCTGCTCTGTCTCAAAACGCATTTTTGCGGAGATCGGGCACTCCAGCAATATGTGCAAAACCGTCTCCTCCACACCAGGCTCACAGGCGCACGATGAGTTCTCCTTACACTTGAAGCGTTTCAGGTATGAAGAGAACCCACCGTGCCCCGTCAAGATTTGCGTGGTAATGCTCGTGGGAGTCATCTTACGCACCACACCATACGCCACCACTGCGTCCGGGAAGAAGAGTTTGGTGCCTGAGGCTGTATCACCCGACCTATATCTCTCGTTCCACTCGTCAAGCGTTTCCGACCGGATTCTTCGCTTGACGAATGATACGGGACACAGGTCGTAATCCGGCCTCTTCTTCGACCCTAGTGCGGCTTCCTTCGCGAGTTGATCGGCCCTCTCGTTCCCCTCTAGCCCTGCGTGGGCCTTGATCCAGAACAAGGAGACACTCTTGTTCTGGAGCTTACAGCGTCGTATGATGTCTCTGGTTTCCACGGCCAAGGGGTGGGGGGAACTTACGTTGGTCACCGACTGAAGGGCCGCCATAGAGTCGCTGAAGATGCCGAACGTGGTTTCACTCCGTTTGAGTGCTTCCCCAGCTGCTCTTTGTATAGCCAAGAGTTCGGCCTGGTAGACGGTGCAGTAGGACGGCAGGGCAAGCTTAAGGGCCTTTGTTTCGGTGGTGCCATTCCACAATGAAAGCGCCGCTCCGACTTTGTCCTCAATCTTGCTGCCGTCGGTGAATATGCGCACGGTGAAATTGCTGTGGCTGTTGTATTGTTCCTCGTCTACCAGGCTTCCAAACTCCAGAGTTGTTTGCTCTGCTGGATGCGGGGCCTCCATGGCTGGGGCCATTCGCTCCACCTCCCTGTCTCCCAGTACGAGCTGGGGTACTCCCCTCTTGGCTTCGTAGAGCGTAGCCACTTCCCGGATACGGAGGTCGAGCGGGAGTATCCCAGCCAGCACCAGTGCCGAGTTTAGAGAGACTGTGCGGTAGGCTCTGCACAACTTCTGGGCAAACCCTCTCTGGACAATGTTCAGCTGCTTTATAACTCCTAGCTTGTTAGCAGCTGGTGCCCATGCGCTTGCAGCGTATAGCACTGTCGGTTCCACTGCTGCGGTGTAAATGGTCCTTATCACTTCAGGGTGCAGACCCCAACTCACCCGGGCTGCCCTGGCCAGCTGCTTATAGATAGCTATCGCCTTCTTACAGACGACAGCTATGTGCTTGTTAAATGTGAGTTTATTATCTATGACGAGCCCTAATATTTTGACATCTTGGGACATTCCGATGTCGATCCCCCCCATGCTCAGGCGCGGCGTGTCATACTTGAGCCTCCGCGTTAGTACCATTGCACAGGTTTTGTGCGGTGCGAATTTGAGCCGATTTCTGACACCCCATGCCCGAACATGTTCGAGAGCGGCATTGGCTTGTCCTTCGATTTCTTGTGCGCTATTACCGTCGAACACCAGCACCACATCATCGGCAAATGCCTGGCAGTAGTCACCCCTACTCTCCAGCTGTTTCAGAAGAGGATCCAACAGCAAGTTCCAAAATATGGGCCCCCCTATAGATCCCTGGACGCACCCTTTGCTGGTCTGTCTTTTAAACTCCTCCCCAGCGTACCTCACGGTGACCATCCTACCACTGAGGTAGCTGCTGACTACCCGTCTCAGATTTACAGGACACCTTTCCTCAGCCAATCGTACCTTAATAGCCGGCCACCACGCACTGTCGAATGCTCCCTCGATATCCAGTGACACAAGCGTGATAATTTTCTTCTGTGCCAACTTTGCACGGATGTACTGCACGAGGGTAAAGAGGGAGTCTTCAGTGCTTTTTTGGGGCATAAAGCCGTATTGGCGAGTACTAATCCCGGGTAACAAGTAGAATTTGAGACGAGCAACCAGCATCTTTTCGTACACTTTCCCTAGGACAGGCAAAAGCCCAATCGGCCTGTACGACTTTGGTACGGTGTACGAGTCTTTGCCTGGCTTTCTGAGCACAACCACCGTAGCTTCCTTCCAGGTCTTCGGGAAGTGGTGGTGCGCCAGGCATTTGTTCAACAGTGCCAGGAAGTAGTCAGGGTCACATCTTATGGCCTGAGAGCAAATGTCAGCCGTGAAACCGTCGGCTCCCGGGGCCTTTTTAGGGTTAAACGACAACATAGACCTGTTAAGCTCGCTTTGGGTAAACGGTGGGTCATGTCGTTCACCATGGCTCCAGGCGTTTACCGTGTCTGCCAGTTGTCGGGTTCGGCGATGATCCATGTTGTCGTCTTCCTCCCGGTCCTCGGGATAAAACGTCTCGGCTAACAGCCTGACTGAGCCTTTTGCGTCCAGTATCTGCCCTTCCTTCAGCAGTGGCAGATCTTCCTGTCTCTTCGCTATCCTCCCCATTACCCTATATATTCCCTCCCAGACCCCTTCCTTGTCCTGTTTGCCGCAGAACTCCTTCCAACTGTCCGCTTGGGCTTTTGTCGCCGCTGACTCATACTCCTCTTTTGCTTTCAGGTACAGATCAACAACCATCGCTCTTCGGACCGGCGCTGCGTTCCTGACTCTCACTTTCCTGGTGGCGACCAGCCTCTTCATCTGCGCGAGTTCCTCGGACCACCACGGCAAGGTGAGTGTTTGTGTGTTCTGTTTATGTGGTATAGTGTCTCTGCATGTGTCTGTTATGGCTTGTGTGTATGTGTTTATAGCCAATTCTAATTCATCTACGTTGTGTGTGTTTGACAAATCCACTAGGGTTAACTTTCTGTCCAGCATAAGTAGTGACAGTTTCTCATGAAACTGCCTCCAGTTTGCTTTTTTGGTATTGTATACCCTAGTGGTTCGTTCAATTGCCATGCCTTTGGATTTTATCAAATTAATACTAAATGTTATGCCGTTGTGATCGGAACTCGTGAGACCCTCCTCGATCCGCCAGCCGTCCACCAGGTCGAGCATGTCCACCGAACAGGCCGTCACGTCCACGTGGCTGCTGTACCTCACCCCGCCTCTAACAGTATCGAAGGTCGGGATGTCCCCTGTGTTGAGGATCTGTAGCCCCAATTCCCCCAGTGTTCCACATATCTGCTCTCCTCTCGGGTCTTCGTTGCTGCTACCCCACCAAGTACTTTTCGCGTTTGCGTCCCCTCCAATAACCAACCTGTTTGAACCCATCTCTCGCTCTATCCGTTTGAGATGCTCCAGGTATGGCTCTATGGGCTTGTCCGGCTCGAAGTAGAAGGACACCAGCGTGATCGTCCAGGCTCTGGTTCGGACTCCCACCACAACGATGTTGTTTGTGGTGAGTTGCGGGTACTGCAAGACGTCCAGATCTTTATCAAAGACAGCTATTGCCGCCTTTACAGTCCCTTCTCCTCCCTCAGAGCTCTGGAAGACCCTTAGGCCCCGGTAACTCTTCATCCTTCTCACCCCACCCACATAAGGCTCCTGGAGCATTGCTACGGCGACTTTGTTCTTGACAGCTTCCAGCAGGAGCTCATTCGTAGCTAGCTGACTTCTTTGTAGATTAGCCTGGATCATTCTGTACTCATTGGTGGTCGCAGGGACAACTTTAGCAATATGCCACTGAGGCTCGGGCCAATGCATCCCACTTCCTTCGCACCGGGCATTCGCCGCTGAACGCATTGTGCTGGTGGTTCCCCATCTTTGCTCTGGTGCAGTTGATGCACACCGCTGCTTCGCCAATCTGTCTATCTGGGCAGTCTGCCCTGAGATGCGGGCCGCCGCAGTGGCTACATAGGTCTGCTGGCTCTTTGCAGAAGCGTTTACCGTGTCCGAATCCCAAGCAGCGGGTACACTGCACCAGCGGCGTCTGGTCTTCAACGCGCACTCTCTGGAGGTCGATTCTGAGCTTCCCTCCATCAATCGCCCTTCTCCAGATAGCGGGAGAGACACTCAGCACAACGTGATTCATGTGGGGGTTTCTTGTTTTCCTCCTGTATTTGACTGCTGCCCTTCCTTCCTCGCCTCCGAGGTCGTGAAAGATCTCCCGGTTCTGATTCCTGAGGGCTTTGAGGACTTCCTCGTCGCTGTGTATCAGCAACACGTCCCTCAGAATCAGAAGCGGGTCTCTGTTCGTCACTTCCTCGACGACGAGGTTGCCTCCGGCCGCTTCCAGTCTTTCTTTGATCTTTCTTCTCTCCTCTTTTGTTGAACAGCCCATGATAATCTTCCTGTCTTTTGCCCTTCTCACTCTTTCCACTTGCACCCAGCCCTCCTTTGCGTCCACTGCCCTCCTTATTTTCTCCAATACCTCTTCACCCGTCTCTAACTCTTGTGTTGAGGAGACAACCACGGAATGCAACGTCGCTCGCTCCAGGGCCTGTCCCCCGGTCTGGCTCTTACGCGCTGCCGCAACACCCGCGTATGTTGTCTCCTCGGCGTTTTCTCTATTCGCTAGGATATCCCGTAGTCCTTCCATCCTTTCCGTATTTTCCTTAATTAACGTGCTATGCTTTTCAATAATGTTGATGAGTTCTACCTGGCTAGCGTTACACTCGTTGGGTATGGATTGGGACATGTTGATTGGCTGCGTTATAAATGGCGCGGCTACTGGTAGGACAGCAGATGTGACCGCAGGTGCAGCGAGAACTTTGTTACGCTCTGACTCCTTCACGATCTCAAAGAGTCTGTTGATTGCAGTAACTACCTCCGTTTTTATTTCCGTCTTGAGGTTGCGGGAGTTGCCCAAATGAAGCTTTGCCTTATTTAGGCAAGCTCTCGCCTCCGCAGTGAGGTTGGGGTAGCGGGACTCAGGTTTATTAGGCGGCTTGGCTGTGTCAAAGAGTACTCGGCGCGTCTGAGAAGTGCTGGATGCAGGTGGTGTGGCGTCACATTTTGGGTTGGCCGGGGACTTGGCCTGGGGCTCAGCTTTCCCGGCCTCCCATTCCCCGATACTACGCCTCACGCTAGGAAGCGAGGGTCCAGCCTTCCCCATCGAGCGCGGCGAGCCTCCGAAAACCGGCGAGACCGCGTCCTTCTTGGCCGGTGTGCGGAACATCGTGGCAGTTGTCGTGAAGGTGAGGTTCATAGCCTATACACTGGTACACTGGTACTGTTGTCAGAGGACACTTGCACTAAATCCCTGTAAAGGGGGGATCAGCGAGTAAGAAAGTTAATAATAAAAACACGAGCCCTATAAATAGGGCTTGGTCAAGTCAAATATGAGTCAATTTTTGGCTTCAGGGTGACGATAATAGACCTAGAAACCAACGATGTCACGTATTTTTATTGCCGAAAGGTATAAGTGAAGCTTTTTGAGCCGAATTTAAAAATTTATATTTTTACAATAACTGAAAAGTTTACCTGGCCAGTGACAAAAGGGTGGGTGGGAGGGCAAATTTTTGAACTTCTATATATGCTAGGCGCACGTGCGAGGTGTCAAAAGACGCGTCTCCGCGCGGGCTAGCGACCTATAGAGTGACTGGAATTTACGCTGAATAAAATTTTTGAGTTTTGGTCAAAAAACGTGTTTTTCGACTGAAAATTGAGTGAAAACCTGAAATTACGACTACCGAACGGGACTCGAGCACGCGGAACGCGCACCGGAATACAGGTAAGGCAGGTAAGTATCTATTAAAATTACAACCAATCGGATTTAGACGATAGATTTTGTTTTAAAAATGTTATATTATGTTTTCTTTAGAAAAATATTGAAAACCTTTCTAAGTGTATGAATGAAAAAATTTTTTCACGGTTTTGTCAATTTAAATTAGTGGGATAGTAGGACAGAGCCTATTTAAAATCAAACTGACTGAAAACAGCTTGAAAATGCGTCACCTGGATGCAAAGTTATAACGATTTTACGTATTTGTTTGCTTGCTAAGGTGGATTTCGTGGTTATATGGATTTATGTGTAGGAGTAATTTTTGAACTTCTATATATGCTAGGCGCACGTGCGAGGTGTCAAAAGACGCGTCTCCGCGCGGGCTAGCGACCTATAGAGTGACTGGAATTTACGCTGAATAAAATTTTTGAGTTTTGGTCAAAAAACGTGTTTTTCGACTGAAAATTGAGTGAAAACCTGAAATTACGACTACCAAACGGGACTCGAGCACGCGGAACGCGCACGGGAATACAGGTAAGGCAGGTAAGTATCTATTAAAATTACAACCAATCGGATTTAGACGATAGATTTTGTTTTAAAAATGTTATATTATGTTTTCTTTAGAAAAATATTGAAAACCTTTCTAAGTGTATGAATGAAAAAATTTTTTCACGGTTTTGTCAATTTAAATTAGTGGGATAGTAGGACAGAGCCTATTTAAAATCAAACTGACTGAAAACAGCTTGAAAATGCGTCACCTGGATGCAAAGTTATAACGATTTTACGTATTTGTTTGCTTGCTAAGGTGGATTTCGTGGTTATATGGATTTATGTGTAGGAGTAATTTTTGAACTTCTATATATGCTAGGCGCACGTGCGAGGTGTCAAAAGACGCGTCTCCGCGCGGGCTAGCGACCTATAGAGTGACTGGAATTTACGCTGAATAAAATTTTTGAGTTTTGGTCAAAAAACGTGTTTTTCGACTGAAAATTGAGTGAAAACCTGAAATTACGACTACCGAACGGGACTCGAGCACGCGGAACGCGCACCGGAATACAGGTAAGGCAGGTAAGTATCTATTAAAATTACAACCAATCGGATTTAGACGATAGATTTTGTTTTAAAAATGTTATATTATGTTTTCTTTAGAAAAAATATTGAAAACCTTTCTAAGTGTATGAATGAAAAAATTTTTTCACGGTTTTGTCAATTTAAATTAGTGGGATAGTAGGACAGAGCCTATTTAAAATCAAACTGACTGAAAACAGCTTGAAAATGCGTCACCTGGATGCAAAGTTATAACGGTTAGGTTAGGTTAGGTTAGGTTAGGTTAGGTTAGGTTAGGTTAGGTTAGGTTAGGTTAGGTTAGGTTAGGTTAGGTTAGGTTAGGTTAGGTTAGGTTAGGTTAGGTTAGGTTAGGTTAGGTTAGGTTAGGTTAGGTTAGGTTAGGTTAGGTTAGGTTAGGTTAGGTTAGGTTAGGTTAGGTTAGGTTAGGTTAGGTTAGGTTAGGTTAGGTTAGGTTAGGTTAGGTTAGGTTAGGTTAGGTTAGGTTAGGTTAGGTTAGGTTAGGTTAGGTTAGGTTAGGTTAGGTTAGGTTAGGTTAGGTTAGGTTAGGTTAGGTTAGGTTAGGTTAGGTTAGGTTAGGTTAGGTTAGGTTAGGTTAGGTTAGGTTAGGTTAGGTTAGGTTAGGTTAGGTTAGGTTAGGTTAGGTTAGGTTAGGTTAGGTTAGGTTAGGTTAGGTTAGGTTAGGTTAGGTTAGGTTAGGTTAGGTTAGGTTAGGTTAGGTTAGGTTAGGTTAGGTTAGGTTAGGTTAGGTTAGGTTAGGTTAGGTTAGGTTAGGTTAGGTTAGGTTAGGTTAGGTTAGGTTAGGTTAGGTTAGGTTAGGTTAGGTTAGGTTAGGTTAGGTTAGGTTAGGTTAGGTTAGGTTAGGTTAGGTTAGGTTAGGTTAGGTTAGGTTAGGTTAGGTTAGGTTAGGTTAGGTTAGGTTAGGTTAGGTTAGGTTAGGTTAGGTTAGGTTAGGTTAGGTTAGGTTAGGTTAGGTTAGGTTAGGTTAGGTTAGGTTAGGTTAGGTTAGGTTAGGTTAGGTTAGGTTAGGTTAGGTTAGGTTAGGTTAGGTTAGGTTAGGTTAGGTTAGGTTAGGTTAGGTTAGGTTAGGTTAGGTTAGGTTAGGTTAGGTTAGGTTAGGTTAGGTTAGGTTAGGTTAGGTTAGGTTAGGTTAGGTTAGGTTAGGTTAGGTTAGGTTAGGTTAGGTTAGGTTAGGTTAGGTTAGGTTAGGTTAGGTTAGGTTAGGTTAGGTTAGGTTAGGTTAGGTTAGGTTAGGTTAGGTTAGGTTAGGTTAGGTTAGGTTAGGTTAGGTTAGGTTAGGTTAGGTTAGGTTAGGTTAGGTTAGGTTAGGTTAGGTTAGGTTAGGTTAGGTTAGGTTAGGTTAGGTTAGGTTAGGTTAGGTTAGGTTAGGTTAGGTTAGGTTAGGTTAGGTTAGGTTAGGTTAGGTTAGGTTAGGTTAGGTTAGGTTAGGTTAGGTTAGGTTAGGTTAGGTTAGGTTAGGTTAGGTTAGGTTAGGTTAGGTTAGGTTAGGTTAGGTTAGGTTAGGTTAGGTTAGGTTAGGTTAGGTTAGGTTAGGTTAGGTTAGGTTAGGTTAGGTTAGGTTAGGTTAGGTTAGGTTAGGTTAGGTTAGGTTAGGTTAGGTTAGGTTAGGTTAGGTTAGGTTAGGTTAGGTTAGGTTAGGTTAGGTTAGGTTAGGTTAGGTTAGGTTAGGTTAGGTTAGGTTAGGTTAGGTTAGGTTAGGTTAGGTTAGGTTAGGTTAGGTTAGGTTAGGTTAGGTTAGGTTAGGTTAGGTTAGGTTAGGTTAGGTTAGGTTAGGTTAGGTTAGGTTAGGTTAGGTTAGGTTAGGTTAGGTTAGGTTAGGTTAGGTTAGGTTAGGTTAGGTTAGGTTAGGTTAGGTTAGGTTAGGTTAGGTTAGGTTAGGTTAGGTTAGGTTAGGTTAGGTTAGGTTAGGTTAGGTTAGGTTAGGTTAGGTTAGGTTAGGTTAGGTTAGGTTAGGTTAGGTTAGGTTAGGTTAGGTTAGGTTAGGTTAGGTTAGGTTAGGTTAGGTTAGGTTAGGTTAGGTTAGGTTAGGTTAGGTTAGGTTAGGTTAGGTTAGGTTAGGTTAGGTTAGGTTAGGTTAGGTTAGGTTAGGTTAGGTTAGGTTAGGTTAGGTTAGGTTAGGTTAGGTTAGGTTAGGTTAGGTTAGGTTAGGTTAGGTTAGGTTAGGTTAGGTTAGGTTAGGTTAGGTTAGGTTAGGTTAGGTTAGGTTAGGTTAGGTTAGGTTAGGTTAGGTTAGGTTAGGTTAGGTTAGGTTAGGTTAGGTTAGGTTAGGTTAGGTTAGGTTAGGTTAGGTTAGGTTAGGTTAGGTTAGGTTAGGTTAGGTTAGGTTAGGTTAGGTTAGGTTAGGTTAGGTTAGGTTAGGTTAGGTTAGGTTAGGTTAGGTTAGGTTAGGTTAGGTTAGGTTAGGTTAGGTTAGGTTAGGTTAGGTTAGGTTAGGTTAGGTTAGGTTAGGTTAGGTTAGGTTAGGTTAGGTTAGGTTAGGTTAGGTTAGGTTAGGTTAGGTTAGGTTAGGTTAGGTTAGGTTAGGTTAGGTTAGGTTAGGTTAGGTTAGGTTAGGTTAGGTTAGGTTAGGTTAGGTTAGGTTAGGTTAGGTTAGGTTAGGTTAGGTTAGGTTAGGTTAGGTTAGGTTAGGTTAGGTTAGGTTAGGTTAGGTTAGGTTAGGTTAGGTTAGGTTAGGTTAGGTTAGGTTAGGTTAGGTTAGGTTAGGTTAGGTTAGGTTAGGTTAGGTTAGGTTAGGTTAGGTTAGGTTAGGTTAGGTTAGGTTAGGTTAGGTTAGGTTAGGTTAGGTTAGGTTAGGTTAGGTTAGGTTAGGTTAGGTTAGGTTAGGTTAGGTTAGGTTAGGTTAGGTTAGGTTAGGTTAGGTTAGGTTAGGTTAGGTTAGGTTAGGTTAGGTTAGGTTAGGTTAGGTTAGGTTAGGTTAGGTTAGGTTA
>CAKJSZ010000031.1:0-126874 GCA_917490735.1 Dryobotodes eremita | reverse complement strand
CACCCCACACACGTGGGAATCTATAAAAAAAAACAAAATAAAACGCATGTAAATGCGACTAGCTAGCCGTGATTTCGACTAGTCAGTCCCGCCTGCTATTAGCTAGTCGCCCCTGCTAGTAGCCAGTGGCACCGGCGACTCGCTAGTTGCAGCGTTGACTAGCCACTCGCGCCTGATAGAATATTGTGAATAATAATTCGCAGAACCCCAAAAAAATGCTCAGGCGAAAGACGATTTTTCAATGAATTTCTATATATAAAAAACACATTTTTCCATCTTAAATTCATAATTTTGTTCTGTAGCTACCTTCAATTACTACACAGTCAATCAGCCCGCGAGCAGACGCGTCTTTAGACACCAAACACTCGTGGGTAGTTTGAAAAACAAACAAAAAGAAACGTATGTAAATGCGACTAGATAGCCGCGGTTTTGACTAGTCAGTCCCGCCTGCTTTTAGCTAGTCGCCCCTGCGACTAGTCAGTGGCGCCGGTGATTAGCTAGTCGCACTTGCGAGTAGCCACTCGCGCTTGATAGAATATTGTGATTTATCCGTCGCAGAACTACAAAAAATATTCTGGCGCCAGACGATTTTTGAATGAATTTCTTTATATAAAAAACAAAATTTTCCTTCTTAAATTCATTTTTATAAACTTCATTTACCTTTATTTACTGCATTGTCAATGACCTCGCGAGCAGACGCGTCTGCAGACACCTCACACACGTGGGAATCTATAAAAAAAAAACAAAATAAAACGCATGTAAATGCGACTAGCTAGCCGCGGTTTCGACTAGCCAGTCCAACCTGCTACTAGCTAGTCGCCCCTGCTAGTAGCCAGTGGCACCGGCGACTGGCCAGTCGCAGCGTTGACTAGCCACTCGCGCCTGATAGAATATTGTGAGTAATAATTCGCAGAACCCCAAAAAAATGCTCTGGCGACAGACGATTTTTTGAATGAATTTCTATATATAAAAAACACATTTTTCCATCTTAAATTCATAATTTTGTTCTGTAGCTACCTTCAATTACTACACAGTCAATCAGCCCGCGAGCAGACGCGTCTTTAGACACCAAACACTCGTGGGTAGCTTTGAAAAACAAACAAAAAGAAACGTATGTAAATGCGACTAGATAGCCGCGGTTTTGACTAGTCAGTCCCGCCTGCTTTTAGCTAGTCACCCCTGCGACTAGTCAGTGGCGCCGGCGACTAGCTAGTCGCACTTGCGAGTAGCCACTCGCGCTTGATAGAATAGTGTGATTTATCCGTCGCAGAACTACAAAAAATATTCTGGCGCCAGACGATTTTTGAATGAATTTCTTTATATAAAAAACAAAATTTTCCTTCTTAAATTCATTTTTATAAACTTCATTTACCTTTATTTACTGCATTGTCAATGACCCCGCGAGCAGACGCGTCTGCAGACACCCCACACACGTGGGAATCTATAAAAAAAAACAAAATAAAACGCATGTAAATGCGACTAGCTAGCCGTGATTTCGACTAGTCAGTCCCGCCTGCTATTAGCTAGTCGCCCCTGCTAGTAGCCAGTGGCACCGGCGACTCGCTAGTTGCAGCGTTGACTAGCCACTCGCGCCTGATAGAATATTGTGAATAATAATTCGCAGAACCCCAAAAAAAATGCTCATGCGAAAGACGATTTTTCAATGAATTTCTATATATAAAAAACACATTTTTCCATCTTAAATTCATAATTTTGTTCTGTAGCTACCTTCAATTACCTACACAGTCAATCAGCCCGCGAGCAGACGCGTCTTTAGACACCAAACACTCGTGGGTAGCTTTGAAAAAACAAACAAAAAGAACGTATGTAAATGCGACTAGATAGCCGCGGTTTTGACTAGTCAGTCCCGCCTGCTTTTAGCTAGTCGCCCCTGCGACTAGTCAGTGGCGCCGGTGATTAGCTAGTCGCACTTGCGAGTAGCCACTCGCGCTTGATAGAATATTGTGATTTATCCGTCGCAGAACTACAAAAAATATTCTGGCGCCAGACGATTTTTGAATGAATTTCTTATATATGAAAAAACAAAATTTTCCTTCTTAAATTCATTTTTATAAACTTCATTTACCTTTATTTACTGCATTGTCAATGACCCCGCGAGCAGACGCGTCTGCAGACACCTCACACACGTGGGAATCTATAAAAAAAAACAAAATAAAACGCATGTAAATGCGACTAGCTAGCCGCGATTTCGACTAGCCAGTCCAACCTGCTACTAGCTAGTCGCCCCTGCTAGTAGCCAGTGGCACCGGCGACTGGCCAGTCGCAGCGTTGACTAGCCACTCGCGCCTGATAGAATATTGTGAGTAATAATTCGCAGAACCCCAAAAAAATGCTCTGGCGACAGACGATTAAACAATTAATTTCTATATATAAAAAACACATTTTTCCATCTTTAATTCATAATTTTGTTCTGTAGCTACCTTCAATTACTACACTGTCAATCAGCCCGCGAGCAGACGCGTCTTTAGACACCAAACACTCGTGGGTAGCTTTGAAAAACAAACAAAAAGAAACGTATGTAAATGCGACTAGATAGCCGCGGTTTTGACTAGTCAGTCCCGCCTGCTTTTAGCTAGTCGCCCCTGCGACTAGTCAGTGGCGCCGGCGACTAGATAGTCGCACTTGCGAGTAGCCACTCGCGCTTGATAGAATATTGTGATTTATCCGTCGCAGAACTACAAAAAATATTCTGGCGCCAGACGATTTTTGAATGAATTTCTTTATATAAAAAACAAAATTTTCCTTCTTAAATTCATTTTTATAAACTTCATTTACCTTTATTTACTGCATTGCCAATGACCCCGCGAGCAGACGCGTCTGCAGACACCTCACACACGTGGGAATCTATAAAAAAAAACAAAATAAAACGCATGTAAATGCGACTAGCTAGCCGCGATTTCGACTAGCCAGTCCAACCTGCTACTAGCTAGTCGCCCCTGCTAGTAGCCAGTGGCACCGGCGACTGGCCAGTCGCAGCGTTGACTAGCCACTCGCGCCTGATAGAATATTGTGAGTAATAATTCGCAGAACCCCAAAAAAATGCTCTGGCGACAGACGATTTTTGAATGAATTTCTATATATAAAAAACACATTTTTCCATCTTAAATTCATAATTTTGTTCTGTAGCTACCTTCAATTACTACACAGTCAATCAGCCCGCGAGCAGACGCGTCTTTAGACACCAAACACTCGTGGGTAGCTTTGAAAAACAAACAAAAAGAAACGTATGTAAATGCGACTAGATAGCCGCGGTTTTGACTAGTCAGTCCCGCCTGCTTTTAGCTAGTCACCCCTGCGACTAGTCAGTGGCGCCGGCGACTAGCTAGTCGCACTTGCGAGTAGCCACTCGCGCTTGATAGAATAGTGTGATTTATCCGTCGCAGAACTACAAAAAATATTCTGGCGCCAGACGATTTTTGAATGAATTTCTTTATATAAAAAACAAAATTTTCCTTCTTAAATTCATTTTTATAAACTTCATTTACCTTTATTTACTGCATTGTCAATGACCCCGCGAGCAGACGCGTCTGCAGACACCCCACACACGTGGGAATCTATAAAAAAAAACAAAATAAAACGCATGTAAATGCGACTAGCTAGCCGTGATTTCGACTAGTCAGTCCCGCCTGCTATAAGCTAGTCGCCCCTGCTAGTAGCCAGTGGCACCGGCGACTCGCTAGTTGCAGCGTTGACTAGCCACTCGCGCCTGATAGAATATTGTGAATAATAATTCGCAGAACCCCAAAAAAATGCTCAGGCGAAAGACGATTTTTCAATGAATTTCTATATATAAAAAACACATTTTTCCATCTTAAATTCATAATTTTGTTCTGTAGCTACCTTCAATTACTACACAGTCAATCAGCCCGCGAGCAGACGCGTCTTTAGACACCAAACACTCGTGGGTAGCTTTGAAAAACAAACAAAAAGATACGTATGTAAATGCGACTAGATAGCCGCGGTTTTGACTAGTCAGTCCCGCCTGCTTTTAGCTAGTCGCCCCTGCGACTAGTCAGTGGCGCCGGTGATTAGCTAGTCGCACTTGCGAGTAGCCACTCGCGCTTGATAGAATATTGTGATTTATCCGTCGCAGAACTACAAAAAATATTCTGGCGCCAGACGATTTTTGAATGAATTTCTTTATATAAAAAACAAAATTTTCCTTCTTAAATTCATTTTTATAAACTTCATTTACCTTTATTTACTGCATTGTCAATGACCCCGCGAGCAGACGCGTCTGCAGACACCCCACACACGTGGGAATCTATAAAAAAAAAACAAAATAAAACGCATGTAAATGCGACTAGCTAGCCGTGATTTCGACTAGTCAGTCCCGCCTGCTATTAGCTAGTCGCCCCTGCTAGTAGCCAGTGGCACCGGCGACTCGCTAGTTGCAGCGTTGACTAGCCACTCGCGCCTGATAGAATATTGTGAATAATAATTCGCAGAACCCCAAAAAAATGCTCATGCGAAAGACGATTTTTCAATGAATTTCTATATATAAAAAACACATTTTTCCATCTTAAATTCATAATTTTGTTCTGTAGCTACCTTCAATTACTACACAGTCAATCAGCCCGCGAGCAGACGCGTCTTTAGACACCAAACACTCGTGGGTAGCTTTGAAAAACAAACAAAAAGAAACGTATGTAAATGCGACTAGATAGCCGCGGTTTTGACTAGTCAGTCCCGCCTGCTTTTAGCTAGTCGCCCCTGCGACTAGTCAGTGGCGCCGGTGATTAGCTAGTCGCACTTGCGAGTAGCCACTCGCGCTTGATAGAATATTGTGATTTATCCGTCGCAGAACTACAAAAAATATTCTGGCGCCAGACGATTTTTGAATGAATTTCTTTATATAAAAAACAAAATTTTCCTTCTTAAATTCATTTTTATAAACTTCATTTACCTTTATTTACTGCATTGTCAATGACCCCGCGAGCAGACGCGTCTGCAGACACCTCACACACGTGGGAATCTATAAAAAAAAACAAAATAAAACGCATGTAAATGCGACTAGCTAGCCGCGATTTCGACTAGCCAGTCCAACCTGCTACTAGCTAGTCGCCCCTGCTAGTAGCCAGTGGCACCGGCGACTGGCCAGTCGCAGCGTTGACTAGCCACTCGCGCCTGATAGAATATTGTGAGTAATAATTCGCAGAACCCCAAAAAAATGCTCTGGCGACAGACGATTAAACAATTAATTTCTATATATAAAAAACACATTTTTCCATCTTTAATTCATAATTTTGTTCTGTAGCTACCTTCAATTACTACACTGTCAATCAGCCCGCGAGCAGACGCGTCTTTAGACACCAAACACTCGTGGGTAGCTTTGAAAAACAAACAAAAAGAAACGTATGTAAATGCGACTAGATAGCCGCGGTTTTGACTAGTCAGTCCCGCCTGCTTTTAGCTAGTCGCCCCTGCGACTAGTCAGTGGCGCCGGCGACTAGATAGTCGCACTTGCGAGTAGCCACTCGCGCTTGATAGAATATTGTGATTTATCCGTCGCAGAACTACAAAAAATATTCTGGCGCCAGACGATTTTTGAATGAATTTCTTTATATAAAAAACAAAATTTTCCTTCTTAAATTCATTTTTATAAACTTCATTTACCTTTATTTACTGCATTGCCAATGACCCCGCGAGCAGACGCGTCTGCAGACACCTCACACACGTGGGAATCTATAAAAAAAAACAAAATAAAACGCATGTAAATGCGACTAGCTAGCCGCGATTTCGACTAGCCAGTCCAACCTGCTACTAGCTAGTCGCCCCTGCTAGTAGCCAGTGGCACCGGCGACTGGCCAGTCGCAGCGTTGACTAGCCACTCGCGCCTGATAGAATATTGTGAGTAATAATTCGCAGAACCCCAAAAAAATGCTCTGGCGACAGACGATTTTTGAATGAATTTCTATATATAAAAAACACATTTTTCCATCTTAAATTCATAATTTTGTTCTGTAGCTACCTTCAATTACTACACAGTCAATCAGCCCGCGAGCAGACGCGTCTTTAGACACCAAACACTCGTGGGTAGCTTTGAAAAACAAACAAAAAGATACGTATGTAAATGCGACTAGATAGCCGCGGTTTTGACTAGTCAGTCCCGCCTGCTTTTAGCTAGTCGCCCCTGCGACTAGTCAGTGGCGCCGGTGATTAGCTAGTCGCACTTGCGAGTAGCCACTCGCGCTTGATAGAATATTGTGATTTATCCGTCGCAGAACTACAAAAAATATTCTGGCGCCAGACGATTTTTGAATGAATTTCTTTATATAAAAAACAAAATTTTCCTTCTTAAATTCATTTTTATAAACTTCATTTACCTTTATTTACTGCATTGTCAATGACCCCGCGAGCAGACGCGTCTGCAGACACCTCACACACGTGGGAATCTATAAAAAAAAACAAAATAAAACGCATGTAAATGCGACTAGCTAGCCGCGATTTCGACTAGCCAGTCCAACCTGCTACTAGCTAGTCGCCCCTGCTAGTAGCCAGTGGCACCGGCGACTGGCCAGTCGCAGCGTTGACTAGCCACTCGCGCCTGATAGAATATTGTGAGTAATAATTAGCAGAACCCCAAAAAAATGCTCTGGCGACAGACGATTTTTGAATGAATTTCTATATATAAAAAACACATTTTTCCATCTTAAATTCATAATTTTGTTCTGTAGCTACCTTCAATTACTACACAGTCAATCAGCCTGCGAGCAGACGCGTCTTTAGACACCAAACACTCGTGGGTAGCTTTGAAAAACAAACAAAAAGAAACGTATGTAAATGCGACTAGATAGCCGCGGTTTTGACTAGTCAGTCCCGCCTGCTTTTAGCTAGTCGCCCCTGCGACTAGTCAGTGGCGCCGGCGATTAGCTAGTCGCACTTGCGAGTAGCCACTCGCGCTTGATAGAATATTGTGATTTATCCGTCGCAGAACTACAAAAAATATTCTGGCGCCACACGATTTTTGAATGAATTTCTTTATATAAAAAACAAAATTTTCCTTCTTAAATTCATTTTTATAAACTTCATTTACCTTTATTTACTGCATTGTCAATGACTCCGCGAGCAGACGCGTCTGCAGACACCTCACACACGTGGGAATCTATAAAAAAAAACAAAATAAAACGCATGTAAATGCGACTAGCGAGCCGTGATTTCGACTAGTCAGTCCCGCCTGCTATTAGCTAGTCGCCCCTGCTAGTAGCCAGTGGCACCGGCGACTCGCTAGTTGCAGCGTTGACTAGCCACTCGCGCCTGATAGAATATTGTGAATAATAATTAGCAGAACCCCAAAAAAATGCTCAGGCGAAAGACGATTTTTCAATGAATTTCTATATATAAAAAACACATTTTTCCATCTTAAATTCATAATTTTGTTCTGTAGCTACCTTCAATTACTACACAGTCAATCAGCCCGCGAGCAGACGCGTCTTTAGACACCAAACACTTGTGGGTAGCTTTGAAAAACAAACAAAAAGAAACGTATGTAAATGCGACTAGATAGCCGCGGTTTTGACTAGTCAGTCCCGCCTGCTTTTAGCTAGTGGCCCCTGCGAGTAGTCAGTGGCGCCGGCGATTAGCTAGTCGCACTTGCGAGTAGCCACTCGCGCTTGATAGAATATTGTGATTTATCCGTCGCAGAACTACAAAAAATATTCTGGCGCCACACGATTTTTGAATGAATTTCTTTATATGAAAAACAAAATTTTCCTTCTTAAATTCATTTTTATAAACTTCATTTACCTTTATTTACTGCATTGTCAATGACCCCGCGAGCAGACGCGTCTGCAGACACCTCACACACGTGGGAATCTATAAAAAAAAACAAAATAAAACGCATGTAAATGCGACTAGCTAGCCGCGATTTCGACTAGCCAGTCCAACCTGCTACTAGCTAGTCGCCCCTGCTAGTAGCCAGTGGCACCGGCGACTGGCCAGTCGCAGCGTTGATTAGCCACTCGCGCCTGATAGAATATTGTGAGTAATAATTCGCAGAACCCCAAAAAAATGCTCTGGCGACAGACGATTTTTGAATGAATTTCTATATATAAAAAACACATTTTTCCATCTTAAATTCATAATTTTGTTCTGTAGCTACCTTCAATTACTACACAGTCAATCAGCCCGCGAGCAGACGCGTCTTTAGACACCAAACACTCGTGGGTAGCTTTGAAAAACAAACAAAAAGAAACGTATGTAAATGCGACTAGATAGCCGCGGTTTTGACAAGTCAGTCCCGCCTGCTTTTAGCTAGTCGCCCCTGCGACTAGTCAGTGGCGCCGGCGATTAGCTAGTCGCACTTGCGAGTAGCCACTCGCGCTTGATAGAATATTGTGATTTATCCGTCGCAGAACTACAAAAAATATTCTGGCGCC
Organism: Dryobotodes eremita; assembly: GCA_917490735.1. Taxonomy (NCBI): domain Eukaryota; kingdom Metazoa; phylum Arthropoda; class Insecta; order Lepidoptera; family Noctuidae; genus Dryobotodes; species Dryobotodes eremita. The sequence goes on along the minus strand of CAKJSZ010000031.1, from coordinate 118,475 downwards.
ACACGATTTTTGAATGAATTTCTTTATATAAAAAACAAAATTTTCCTTCTTAAATTCATTTTTATAAACTTCATTTACCTTTATTTACTGCATTGTCAATGACTCCGCGAGCAGACGCGTCTGCAGACACCTCACACACGTGGGAATCTATAAAAAAAAACAAAATAAAACGCATGTAAATGCGACTATCTAGCCGCGATTTCGACTAGCCAGTCCAACCTGCTACTAGCTAGTCGCCCCTGCTAGTAGCCAGTGGCACGGGCGACTGGCCAGTCGCAGCGTTGACTAGCCACTCGCGCCTGATAGAATATTGTGAGTAATAATTCGCAGAAGCCCAAAAAAATGCTCAGGCGAAAGACGATTTTTCAATGAATTTCTATATATAAAAAACTCATTTTTCCATCTTAAATTCGCAAATTTGTTCTGTTGCTACCTTTAATTACTACACAGTCAATCAGCCCGCGAGCAGACGCGTCTTTAGACACCAAACACTCGTGGGTAGCTTTGAAAAACAAACAAAAAGAAACGTATGTAAATGCGACTAGATAGCCGCGGTTTTGACTAGTCAGTCCCGCCTGCTTTTAGCTAGTCGCCCCTGCGACTAGTCAGTGGCGCCGGCGACTAGCTAGTCGCACTTGCGAGTAGCCACTCGCGCTTGATAGAATAGTGTGATTTATCCGTCGCAGAACTACAAAAAATATTCTGGCGCCAGACGATTTTTGAATGAATTTCTTTATATAAAAAACAAAATTTTCCTTCTTAAATTCATTTTTATAAACTTCATTTACCTTTATTTACTGCATTGTCAATGACCCCGCGAGCAGACGCGTCTGCAGACACCCCACACACGTGGGAATCTATAAAAAAAAACAAAATAAAACGCATGTAAATGCGACTAGCTAGCCGTGATTTCGACTAGTCAGTCCCGCCTGCTATTAGCTAGTCGCCCCTGCTAGTAGCCAGTGGCACCGGCGACTCGCTAGTTGCAGCGTTGACTAGCCACTCGCGCCTGATAGAATATTGTGAATAATAATTCGCAGAACCCCAAAAAAATGCTCAGGCGAAAGACGATTTTTCAATGAATTTCTATATATAAAAAACACATTTTTCCATCTTAAATTCATAATTTTGTTCTGTAGCTACCTTCAATTACTACACAGTCAATCAGCCCGCGAGCAGACGCGTCTTTAGACACCAAACACTCGTGGGTAGCTTTGAAAAACAAACAAAAAGAAACGTATGTAAATGCGACTAGATAGCCGCGGTTTTGACTAGTCAGTCCCGCCTGCTTTTAGCTAGTCGCCCCTGCGACTAGTCAGTGGCGCCGGCGATTAGCTAGTCGCACTTGCGAGTAGCCACTCGCGCTTGATAGAATATTGTGATTTATCCGTCGCAGAACTACAAAAAATATTCTGGCGCCACACGATTTTTGAATGAATTTCTTTATATAAAAAACAAAATTTTCCTTCTTAAATTCATTTTTATAAACTTCATTTACCTTTTATTACTGCATTGTCAATGACTCCGCGAGCAGACGCGTCTGCAGACACCTCACACACGTGGGAATCTATAAAAAAAAACAAAATAAAACGCATGTAAATGCGACTATCTAGCCGCGATTTCGACTAGCCAGTCCAACCTGCTACTAGCTAGTCGCCCCTGCTAGTAGCCAGTGGCACGGGCGACTGGCCAGTCGCAGCGTTGACTAGCCACTCGCGCCTGATAGAATATTGTGAGTAATAATTCGCAGAAGCCCAAAAAAATGCTCAGGCGAAAGACGATTTTTCAATGAATTTCTATATATAAAAAACACATTTTTCCATCTTAAATTCGCAAATTTGTTCTGTAGCTACCTTTAATTACTACACAGTCAATCAGCCCGCGAGCAGACGCGTCTTTAGACACCAAACACTCGTGGGTAGCTTTGAAAAACAAACAAAAAGAAACGTATGTAAATGCGACTAGATAGCCGCGGTTTTGACTAGTCAGTCCCGCCTGCTTTTAGCTAGTCGCCCCTGCGACTAGTCAGTGGCGCCGGCGATTAGCTAGTCGCACTTGCGAGTAGCCACTCGCGCTTGATAGAATATTGTGATTTATCCGTCGCAGAACTACAAAAAATATTCTGGTGCCAGACGATTTTTGAATGAATTTCTTTATATAAAAAACAAATTTTTCCTTCTTAAATTCATTTTTATAAACTTCATTTACCTTTATTTACTGCATTGTCAATGACCCCGCGAGCAGACGCGTCTGCAGACACCTCACACACGTGGGAATCTATAAAAAAAAACTAAATAAAACGCATGTAAATGCGACTAGCTAGCCGTGATTTCGACTAGCCAGTCCAACCTGCTACTAGCTAGTCGCCCCTGCTAGTAGCCAGTGGCACCGGCGACTGGCCAGTCGCAGCGTTGACTAGCCACTCGCACCTGATAGAATATTGTGAGTAATAATTCGCAGAACCCCAAAAAAATGCTCTGGCGACAGACGGTTTTGAATGAATTTCTATATATAAAAAACACATTTTTCCATCTTAAATTCATAATTTTGTTCTGTAGCTACCTTCAATTACTACACAGTCAATCAGCCCGCGAGCAGACGCGTCTTTAGACACCAAACACTCGTGGGTAGCTTTGAAAAACAAACAAAAAGAAACCTATGTAAATGCGACTAGATAGCCGCGGTTTTGACTAGTCAGTCCCGCCTGCTTTTAGCTAGTCGCCCCTGCGACTAGTCAGTGGCGCCGGCGATTAGCTAGTCGCACTTGCGAGTAGCCACTCGCGCTTGATAGAATATTGTGATTTATCCGTCGCAGAACTACAAAAAATATTCTGGCGCCAGACGATTTTTGAATGAATTTCTTTTGAAGTGTATGCTCTCCTTTATACTATTGTGTATGTATGCTCCGTAATAATTATGTATCAAGTTAATGCTTGATTAGCATTTTATGTTACTTTACTTGTTTCATATGAAATATAGACATTATACTTTTGGCAGCCAATCTGATTTGTTCTTTTTAAAACATCCTTATAACCCTAAACATCTCATGGCGACCCTGCCTAGGGCTGTCCTTGGGTTTCGGCAGTGTAAATTGCAAGTTTAAAGTATAATTACCATACCATACTGTACTTTATCGGAATAACAACAGAAGATGTGCCGCTCAACGGTCGAAAAAGATGAGGTATTCATCACCCAAAACGCTGCGGGTAGCAACGAGGCCACTTTGAAGGGTATTGGTCAGCACATGCAGCAAATGAATATTGTTATGGTCGCACTGCTGGCTGTTTTCACCATAACCATTGCCTACTTTATGGTGCGGCTATACAGAAGGTGCCATCGTCAGTGGATCCAGGAGGAAATTGGTCTTAATGCCATGCAACGTATCCGGGCTTCTATCCGAGGACACAATAACGCCGAAACTTCAGCCTAAGGAACCGTGAGTAACCAGCATAAACTATGTTAAAAGTGTGTGTCATGTGTGCGGTTAAATCTCTCGCGAGTGCTAAAATTAGTCAATAAGGACAATAAAAAAAAATCTTAAAAATAAGTAACACTAAAGACTAAAAATAGAATAGTTATTTAGACATTCCAGTATTTCATAATTCTATGTAAAGATGTCAAAACAAAAGCGTTAAGTTACTAGTAGCGCGGCGAAAGAATGCCGAACGTTTCAAGTTTGCGACTAAGTATCGAGTTACGTGAGCTAAAGTGCACGATTATAGAATAATTAACTAAGAATGTAATGAAATGTAATACCTGCTATGGTTTGAGAGTATGATTGATACATTAATTGACAATTATGTTTTAATAGAGAATATAAGAAAATATTTAGTAAAAAAGGGAAAGTCTAGATATTTAGGTAAAACTATTGAAATTAAATTAAATGAAGCGACAAATATTTATGATAAATGCAAAGAAATATTTTTACTTTTAAAGTCTAACGAGGACCCGCAGATTATTTCGTCTGCGACAGAAATTTTACAAAATACAAGAAAACTTTATGAAAGTATTAAAACATTGTGTACTTTTCCTAAAACCGAGTCTGTCAAAATGGATTTCGATTTGAAAACTGCTTGTAATTTGTTGCCTGTTATGGACGATACGGAAAATGTGACGAAACGATTAATAGACGGTATTGAGATGTATTCAGATATGATTAACGGAACGGATATAGAATTATTAATTAAATTTATTTTGAAAAGTAGACTTTTGGAAAACGCGAAGTTACGAATGTCTTCAAAGTATACATCTGTTTTAGAACTTGTCAAGGACATGCGCATGCATCTTTTAACGAGAAAGTCATTTACGGCAATTCAATCGCGACTTCAAAATGTTTCACAAGGTCACCGTTCGATTGATGAATATGCTTCTGAAATCGAAAAACTATTCACGGACTTGACAATTACTCAAGCAGATGGCGAGTGTAATAAATATGATATTCTGAAGCCGTTAAATGAAAAATTAGCAATCAGAAAATTTTCAGAGGGTTTAAGAAATTCAAAACTTAGCATTATAGTTGCAGCTCGTAATTATACCCTACTGAAGGACGCTATCCAGGCAGCTAAGGATGAGGAGTGTTCCCTGTCGCCGAGTGCGAGCTCAAGCAACGGCAATGTCATGTATTATTCTGGTAAGTCCTCTTCTTACCAAAGAGGAAAGAGAGGTACATATAACAATTATTTTAATGGTCATAGAAATCAAGGACATCGAGGACGAGGTGCACAAGGACGAGGTCAGTCATCAAATAGGTACGTAAGTAGAAATAATTTTAGTAACCGGGGTAACCGTTCACGTAGTTACTACAATTCAGGTTACTCTAGAGGCGGAAAGTTTAGAAATAACAATTATCAGTCACATAATCGGGGAAATTCGCGTCAGATTTATTCAGCTCAAGCAAATGAGGCGCGTGATAATAGCGCCCAAGCTCAGACAACCCCAGGGGTAGACCAGGCTGATAAGTTTTTTCGTGACCAACCCAGAAATATTAGCTTTTAATGGACAAACAAAATTAGTTTCATTTAATTTAGATAATAATCAATATTATTGGCTGTTGGATACGGGAGCTTCTTTGTCAGTTGTACGGAAAGAATCCTTACCGCCGGATGTATCTATTTTTGGAAAAAATATTTTAGTAAACGGCATAGCTGGACAAATACGTTCACTAGGTCATGTTTGTCTTGCATTGTCATCACCGACGGGTGAAGTATTTCTACATAAGTTTCACGTGTTTAATAACTTACCTATCAAGGCCGATGGAATTATCGGGTTAGACTTTTTAAGTAAATACTCGTCAAATATCAATTTAAAAACTAATGTATTGACTTTAAGTATAAATGAAAAGGAAATTAGCACTAAAATATTTGATATAACAGAATGCAATTCAGAAATTTTGACTATTCCGGCGCGAAGCGAGTCTCTTCACTATGTAAATTTAAATTCAAGTTTAAAAGAAGATTGTGTTGTTTGTGCAAGTGAATTAGGGAAAGATTTGTTTTTAGCTGGGGCTATTGTTAGAGAAAATAAATTTAGAATACCGTTAAAAATATTAAATGTAAGTGAAAAGCATATTCGTGTCCCTGTCTTTACTCCAGTTGTGAAACCGTTATCAGAATATGAATGTTATACATTCGATAAACATAATGCTGATGCAAGTAGAGCTCAGATTTTAAAAAGACTTTTGAAACTACAACATCTTCATTCCGAAGAGAAAACGTCTATTGAAGACATTTGCAAAAAATATTCCGATATTTTTCACTTACCAAACGATAAACTATCGGTAACAAATATTTATGAACAAACAATCACGCTAAAACCTAATACTAATCCTATTTATACAAAACCTTATAGACTACCACAAAAATTGAAACAAGAACTAAATAAACAAATTGAAACTATGATAAATAATGGTATTATAGAAGAAACACAAAGTGAATGGTCTAGTCCAGTTTTACTAGTACCCAAGAAAAGTGACGACAATAATGAAAGGAAGTGGCGTTTGGTAGTTGATTATCGAAAACTAAATGAAAAAATTCAGCATGATAGGTTTCCTCTACCAAATATTACTGAAATCTTAGATTCTCTTTCAGGAGCTGTTTTATTTAGCCATCTAGATTTACATTCTGGTTACTATCAAGTTTCATTAAATCCAGAAAGCAGAAAATGCACAGCATTTTGTACTAATTCAGGTCAGTTTCAGATGAAACGTCTGCCAATGGGATTAACGATTTCACCAAGTGCTTTCAGTAGAGTAATGACGGTAGCAATGTCTGGTTTAACTTTTGACAAATGTTTCGTTTATTTAGACGATTTAATTATTTTTGGCCGTAATTTAGAGTCCCATAATCGTAATTTAATGGACATATTTGAAAGACTGAGGAAGGTAAATTTAAAATTAAATCCCGAAAAATGTCAATTTTTAAAGAAAGAACTATTATATCTTGGGCACGTTGTTTCTGCGCAAGGTGTCTTGCCAGATCCAGAAAAAATTAAAGTCTTAAAAAATTATCCGATACCCAAAAATTCAGACGAGGTTAAACGTTTTGTTGCCTTTTGCAATTATTATAGAAAATTTATACCTTCATTTGCTGATATTACAGTGCCATTAAACAAATTGTGCAGAAGAAATGAACCTTTTATTTGGTCAGAAAGTTGCCAAAAATCTTTTCAAAATTTAAAACATTCAATGACTAATCCACCAATTTTACAATATCCAGATTTCTCAGATAAAAGTAAATTTGTATTAAAAACAGATGCTTCAGGAATAGCTATTGGTTCTGTTTTATGTAATAAAAATATGAAACCTGTTGCGTATGCAAGTCGTCCATTAAACAAAGCAGAGAGAAATTACCCAACAATTCAAAAGGAATTGTTAGCCATAGTGTGGTCAGTCAAGTATTATAGACCATACTTGTACGGTAGAAAATTCGTCATAGAAACAGACCATAAACCTTTAATATATTTATTTGGGATGAAAGATCCTTCAAGTCGTCTATTAAAATTTAGATTAACTCTAGAGGAATATGACTATGAAATAGTGTATGTGAAAGGAAAAACAAATGTCGCTGCGGATGCATTATCTAGGATTGTGATAACATCGGATGAACTGAAGAGTATGAATAATGATGTAGTGACTGTATTAACAAGAGCACAAAAGAAGAGAATGAATCCAAATCCTTCTCCCTCCGATTACTCACATCATCAACTTTTCTCTTGATTCCGGACAATTCCCATCCTTGTGGCGTATGGCCTACGTCCGCCCGCTCCCTAAAATTTCAAATCCCTCCCTATCCAGCCACTTTCGACCTATTTCCATTCTCCCATTCCTATCTAAAGTGCTTGAGGCCTGTGTACACAAGCAGTTTTCAGGTTTTGTTCACCGTAACAACCTTGTTAGCGCTTTTCAATCTGGATTCAGGCCTGGGCACAGTACAGCCTCCGCTCTCCTTAAAGTGACTGGTGACATTAGAGAAGCGATGGAGGATACCAAGATTACCGTTCTGGTATTAATTGATTTCTCCAATGCCTTTAACGCCGTCAGCCATGATATTCTCCTTTCTATCCTCTCTCATCTTATGGTTTCACCCGAGGCCCTGGAATGGTTCTCTTCTTATCTTCGGGGACGTCAGCAGTCGGTTCGTGTTGATGAGAGCTCATCGAGTTGGCGCGACCTGGATGCTGGTGTTCCACAAGGCGGTATTCTTTCCCCATTGTTATTCTCCATCTTCATCAATTTTATAACTCACTGTCTTCGGTGTTCGTATCATCTTTATGCTGATGATCTACAGTTGTATACAGCTGGGCGGGTAGAAGTTTTATCGGACGCTATAGCTGATGTAAACCGAGATTTAGCTGCTATCAAGGAGTGGTCTGATAGTTTTGGGGTGTCAGTAAACCCCTTGAAGTGTCAGGCCATTGTAATTGGAAGCTCGCGCATGATGGGTAGGGTGGCGCTTAGCTCTCTTCCTCCTCTTATTTTTAATGGTACCATCATACCTATTACCCCTACGGTGAAAGATCTCGGTTTGCATCTTGACTCGACACTTAGCTGGCAGCGCCAGGTTTCTAGTGTTAGTCAAAGGGTCAATGGTACTCTGCGATCCCTATATCGTTTGAGAAACTTTTTGCCCGCTAAGACGAAAACTATGCTTGTGCAGACTTTGATTTTCCCCATCATTGACTATGGTGATGTGTGCTACTTTGACTTGAATGCGGTTTTGCTAGATAAGCTCGACAGACTGCTCAACAATGGTATCCGGTTCATTTTCAACCTTAGGAAATATGACCATGTGTCGAGTTATAGGACTGAGCTCAAGTGGATGTCCATTCGCCAAAGGAGAAGTTTGCGCGCTTTGACCACACTTTTCTCCTTTCTCAACTCCCCCACCCCTCCTTCTTATCTTATGTCTCACTTTCAATATTTATGTTCTTCACACGCTAAGAATCTGCGTTCTTCCAATAATCTTCTCCTACTCTGCCCTCCTCATACTTCTGATTTCGTTCATTCGTCCTTTCATATTCAGTCCATTGTTCTCTGGAATGCGCTTCCTCTTGATATCAGGACGGCCACCAGTCGGTATGCATTTAAGCGAAAATTGCAGAGTTATTTTCAAAATAAATAGTGTAGAGTCATCTCATTTACCTCCTTCCCTTTTAGTGTATATATATAGTATATATATGTATTATATAATGTAGGTATATATTATAGTAAATATATATGTATGTGTATTATAAGTTTGTATGCATGTATAATTAATTATGTTATCTTTTTAATATTTTTTTTTTATTATTATTAACGCCTGTTAAGCAGAGCACCTGCCATCTTATCTCTACACCACCCTTGGTTGACTGGTAGAGAATGCCTAAGGCATTAAGTCCGCCTTTGTATGTTATTGTGTGCGAGAAGTTTAAATAAATAAATAAATAATAAATGAATGATATGAATGATGCAAGTAATACAGATTTGTTTAATAGATCCGCAGACATAAGGTCTGATCAGCCAAGGGTTGCGGAAATATTAAAGAAACCAAATGATTCTGTAGAAATGATTTTAATAAAAGGTGAAGAATTAAATAAATTAAATAATAATAATAGGATATCCTTAAAAGAAAAGTGTTTTGCATATGAAGAAAAGAGAAAGAATTTATACATAAATCTCGATTATTGTTCACAATTTACGCGAGCCGAATTTGTGTCGATATTGAGTAAATTTTGTAAGAAGTTAAATATAAATGAGATATGCATAATAAAAGATATAAATAATGCTAGCTTTCTTAAAGACTTAAGTCAAGAAATTGAATCAATGAAAACTTGGTCCGGACCACGATTCCATGTTTTAAGAGGTGTCAAGAGAATTACTAATGATGAAAATATTAAATTTATTTTACATGACTTTCATTTACTGCCAACCAGTGGACATGCTGGTGTGCGCAGAATGATAAATAACATTAAAAGACAATTTTACTGGCCAGGTCTTGAAACGGATGTAAAAGATTTTATATTAAAATGTGAAAAATGTCAAAAGATGAAGCATGGTAAGCCAATTAAGGAACCCATGTGTATAACAACTACAGCATCTTATGCCTTTGAAAAAATATTTTTAGATATTGTAGGTCCATTGCCTCAAGATTATGACGGTAATGTATACATACTGAGTCTCCAGTGCGAGCTAAGTAAATTTGTGGAAGCATATCCACTTAGAACTAAGGACACTGTAACTGTAAGTAAAGCTTTAGTAGATAACTTTATTCTTAGATTTGGACTACCAAAAACATTAGCAACTGATCGAGGTGCTGAATTTATGTCATCAACAATGGAACAGGTTTGTAAGCTATTAAACATTGATAAAATATCATCAACTGCGTACCATCACCAATCTATTGGTTCGTTAGAAAATACACACAAAAATTTAGGAGCTTTTCTCAGAATTCAATGCAACAATAATCCACAAACTTGGTCACATTGGTTAGCTTATTGGTGTTTCAGTTATAATACCACTGTCCACTCAGCAACAAAATACCAGCCGTTCGAACTTGTATTTGGTAGGCCATGTATTATTCCTTCTAGAATATATAATGATGTTGAACCGCTATATAATCCAGAAAATTATTGTAATAGTCTTAAGTATAAGCTTCAATTAGCTAATAAAGATGCTAGAAATAATTTAATATTAAGCAAATGTAATCGTAAAGACAACTATTATGATAAATATTTGAACCAAACTCAATATAATAAAGATGATATGATATTGATTAAAAATGAAACAGGTCAGAAATTAGATCCTTTATTTGATGGTCCATTTACTGTTGTAGAAGATTTGGGATGTAATGTTAAAATTTTAAAAAAGAATAATAAAATTGATATTGTACACAAAAATCGAACTAAACTATTTGTAACCTGACTGTTCAGTAAAAAAAAAAAAAAAAAAAAGTTTGTTTTTTTTTTTTTTTTTTATTAATTACCGGAGGTGAAGTGTATGCTCTCCTTTATACTATTGTGTATGTATGCTCCGTAATAATTATGTATCAAGTTAATGCTTGATTAGCATTTTATGTTACTTTACTTGTTTCATATGAAATATAGACATTATACTTTTGGCAGCCAATCTGATTTGTTCTTTTTAAAACATCCTTATAACCCTAAACATCTCACTTTATATAAAAAACAAAATTTTCCTTCTTAAATTCATTTTTATAAACTTCATTTACCTTTATTTACTGCATTGTCAATGACCCCGCGAGCAGACGCGTCTGCAGACACCTCACACACGTGGGAATCTATAAAAAAAAACAAAATAAAACGCATGTAAATGCGACTAGCTAGCCGCGATTTCGACTAGCCAGTCCAACCTGCTACTAGCTAGTCGCCCCTGCTAGTAGCCAGTGGCACCGGCGACTGGCCAGTCGCAGCGTTGACTAGCCACTCGCGCCTGATAGAATATTGTGAGTAATAATTCGCAGAACCCCAAAAAAATGCTCTGGCGACAGACGATTTTTGAATGAATTTCTATATATAAAAAACACATTTTTCCATCGAAAATTCATAATTTTGATCTGTAGCTACCTTCAATTACTACACAGTCAATCAGCCCGCGAGCAGACGCGTCTTTAGACACCAAACACTCGTGGGTAGCTTTGAAAAACAAACAAAAAGAAACGTATGTAAATGCGACTAGATAGCCGCGGTTTTGACTAGTCAGTCCCGCCTGCTTTTAGCTAGTCGCCCCTGCGACTAGTCAGTGGCGCCGGCGATTAGCTAGTCGCACTTGCGAGTAGCCACTCGCGCTTGATAGAATATTGTGATTTATCCGTCGCAGAACTACAAAAAATATTCTGGCGCCACACGATTTTTGAATGAATTTCTTTATATAAAAAACAAAATTTTCCTTCTTAAATTCATTTTTATAAACTTCATTTACCTTTATTTACTGCATTGTCAATGACTCCGCGAGCAGACGCGTCTGCAGACACCTCACACACGTGGGAATCTATAAAAAAAAACAAAATAAAACGCATGTAAATGCGACTATCTAGCCGCGATTTCGACTAGCCAGTCCAACCTGCTACTAGCTAGTCGCCCCTGCTAGTAGCCAGTGGCACGGGCGACTGGCCAGTCGCAGCGTTGACTAGCCACTCGCGCCTGATAGAATATTGTGAGTAATAATTCGCAGAACCCCAAAAAAATGCTCTGGCGACAGACGGTTTTGAATGAATTTCTATATATAAAAAACACATTTTTCCATCTTAAATTCATAATTTTGTTCTGTAGCTACCTTCAATTACTACACAGTCAATCAGCCCGCGAGCAGACGCGTCTTTAGACACCAAACACTCGTGGGTAGCTTTGAAAAACAAACAAAAAGAAACGTATGTAAATGCGACTAGATAGCCGCGGTTTTGACTAGTCAGTCCCGCCTGCTTTTAGCTAGTCACCCCTGCGACTAGTCAGTGGCGCCGGCGACTAGCTAGTCGCACTTGCGAGTAGCCACTCGCGCTTGATAGAATATTGTGATTTATCCGTCGCAGAACTACAAAAAATATTCTGGCGCCAGACGATTTTTGAATGAATTTCTTTATATAAAAAACAAAATTTTCCTTCTTAAATTCATTTTTATAAACTTCATTTACCTTTATTTACTGCATTGCCAATGACCCCGCGAGCAGACGCGTCTGCAGACACCTCACACACGTGGGAATCTATAAAAAAAAACAAAATAAAACGCATGTAAATGCGACTAGCTAGCCGCGATTTCGCCTAGCCAGTCCAACCTGCTACTAGCTAGTCGCCCCTGCTAGTAGCCAGTGGCACCGGCGACTGGCCAGTCGCAGCGTTGACTAGCCACTCGCGCCTGATAGAATATTGTGAGTAATAATTCGCAGAACCCCAAAAAAATGCTCTGGCGACAGACGGTTTTGAATGAATTTCTATATATAAAAAACTCATTTTTCCATCTTAAATTCATAATTTTGTTCTGTAGCTACCTTCAATTACTACACAGTCAATCAGCCCGCGAGCAGACGCGTCTTTAGACACCAAACACTCGTGGGTAGCTTTGAAAAACAAACAAAAAGAAACGTATGTAAATGCGACTAGATAGCCGCGGTTTTGACTAGTCAGTCCCGCCTGCTTTTAGCTAGTCACCCCTGCGACTAGTCAGTGGCGCCGGCGACTAGCTAGTCGCACTTGCGAGTAGCCACTCGCGCTTGATAGAATAGTGTGATTTATCCGTCGCAGAACTACAAAAAATATTCTGGCGCCAGACGATTTTTGAATGAATTTCTTTATATAAAAAACAAAATTTTCCTTCTTAAATTCATTTTTATAAACTTCATTTACCTTTATTTACTGCATTGTCAATGACCCCGCGAGCAGACGCGTCTGCAGACACCTCACACACGTGGGAATCTATAAAAAAAAACAAAATAAAACGCATGTAAATGCGACTAGCTAGCCGCGATTTCGACTAGCCAGTCCAACCTGCTACTAGCTAGTCGCCCCTGCTAGTAGCCAGTGGCACCGGCGACTGGCCAGTCGCAGCGTTGACTAGCCACTCGCGCCTGATAGAATATTGTGAGTAATAATTCGCAGAACCCCAAAAAAATGCTCTGGCGACAGACGGTTTTGAATGAATTTCTATATATAAAAAACTCATTTTTCCATCTTAAATTCATAATTTTGTTCTGTAGCTACCTTCAATTACTACACAGTCAATCAGCCCGCGAGCAGACGCGTCTTTAGACACCAAACACTCGTGGGTAGCTTTGAAAAACAAACAAAAAGAAACGTATGTAAATGCGACTAGATAGCCGCGGTTTTGACTAGTCAGTCCCGCCTGCTTTTAGCTAGTCGCCCCTGCGACTAGTCAGTGGCGCCGGCGACTAGCTAGTCGCACTTGCGAGTAGCCACTCGCGCTTGATAGAATAATGTGATTTATCCGTCGCAGAACTACAAAAAATATTCTGGCGCCAGACGATTTTTGAATGAATTTCTTTATATAAAAAACAAAATTTTCCTTCTTAAATTCATTTTTATAAACTTCATTTACCTTTATTTACTGCATTGTCAATGACCCCGCGAGCAGACGCGTCTGCAGACACCTCACACACGTGGGAATCTATAAAAAAAAAGAAAATAAAACGCATGTAAATGCGACTAGCTAGCCGTGATTTCGACTAGTCAGTCCCGCCTGCTATTAGCTAGTCGCCCCTGCTAGTAGCCAGTGGCACCGGCGACTCGCTAGTTGCAGCGTTGACTAGCCACTCGCGCCTGATAGAATATTGTGAGTAATAATTCGCAGAACCCCAAAAAAATGCTCTGGTGACAGACGATTTTTGAATGAATTTCTATATATAAAAAACACATTTTTCCATCTTAAATTCATAATTTTGTTCTGTAGCTACCTTCAATTACTACACAGTCAATCAGCCCGCGAGCAGACGCGTCTTTATACACCAAACACTCGTGGGTAGCTTTGAAAAACAAACAAAAAGAAACGTATGTAAATGCGACTAGATAGCCGCGGTTTTGACTAGTCAGTCCCGCCTGCTTTTAGCTAGTCGCCCCTGCGACTAGTCAGTGGCGCCGGCGACTAGATAGTCGCACTTGCGAGTAGCCACTCGCGCTTGATAGAATATTGTGATTTATCCGTCGCAGAACTACAAAAAATATTCTGGCGCCAGACGATTTTTGAATGAATTTCTTTATATAAAAAACAAAATTTTCCTTCTTAAATTCATTTTTATAAACTTCATTTACCTTTATTTACTGCATTGTCAATGACCCCGCGAGCAGACGCGTCTGCAGACACCTCACACACGTGGGAATCTATAAAAAAAAACAAAATAAAACGCATGTAAATGCGACTAGCTAGCCGCGATTTCGACTAGCCAGTCCAACCTACTACTAGCTAGTCGCCCCTGCTAGTAGCCAGTGGCAACGGCGACTGGCCAGTCGCAGCGTTGACTAGCCACTCGCGCCTGATAGAATATTGTGAGTAATAATTCGCAGAACCCCAAAAAAATGCTCTGGCGACAGACGGTTTTGAATGAATTTCTATATATAAAAAACACATTTTTCCATCTTAAATTCATAATTTTGTTCTGTAGCTACCTTCAATTACTACACAGTCAAGCAGCCCGCGAGCAGACGCGTCTTTAGACACCAAACACTCGTGGGTAGCTTTGAAAAACAAACAAAAAGAAACGTATGTAAATGCGACTAGATAGCCGCGGTTTTGACTAGTCAGTCCCGCCTGCTTTTAGCTAGTCGCCCCTGCGACTAGTCAGTGGCGCCGGCGACTAGCTAGTCGCACTTGCGAGTAGCCACTCGCGCTTGATAGAATAATGTGATTTATCCGTCGCAGAACTACAAAAAATATTCTGGCGCCAGACGATTTTTGAATGAATTTCTTTATATAAAAAACAAAATTTTCCTTCTTAAATTCATTTTTATAAACTTCATTTACCTTTATTTACTGCATTGTCAATGACCCCGCGAGCAGACGCGTCTGCAGACACATCACACACGTGGGAATCTATAAAAAAAAAGAAAATAAAACGCATGTAAATGCGACTAGCTAGCCGTGATTTCGACTAGTCAGTCCCGCCTGCTATTAGCTAGTCGCCCCTGCTAGTAGCCAGTGGCACCGGCGACTCGCTAGTTGCAGCGTTGACTAGCCACTCGCGCCTGATAGAATATTGTGAGTAATAATTCGCAGAACCCCAAAAAAATGCTCTGGTGACAGACGATTTTTGAATGAATTTCTATATATAAAAAACACATTTTTCCATCTTAAATTCATAATTTTGTTTTGTAGCTACCTTCAATTACTACACAGTCAATCAGCCCGCGAGCAGACGCGTCTTTATACACCAAACACTCGTGGGTAGCTTTGAAAAACAAACAAAAAGAAACGTATGTAAATGCGACTAGATAGCCGCGGTTTTGACTAGTCAGTCCCGCCTGCTTTTAGCTAGTCGCCCCTGCGACTAGTCAGTGGCGCCGGCAACTAGATAGTCGCACTTGCGAGTAGCCACTCGCGCTTGATAGAATATTGTGATTTATCCGTCGCAGAACTACAAAAAATATTCTGGCGCCAGACGATTTTTGAATGAATTTCTTTATATAAAAAACAAAATTTTCCTTCTTAAATTCATTTTTATAAACTTCATTTACCTTTATTTACTGCATTGTCAATGACCCCGCGAGCAGACGCGTCTGCAGACACCTCACACACGTGGGAATCTATAAAAAAAAACAAAATAAAACGCATGTAAATGCGACTAGCTAGCCGCGATTTCGACTAGCCAGTCCAACCTACTACTAGCTAGTCGCCCCTGCTAGTAGCCAGTGGCACCGGCGACTGGCCAGTCGCAGCGTTGACTAGCCACTCGCGCCTGATAGAATATTGTGAGTAATAATTCGCAGAACCCCAAAAAAATGCTCTGGCGACAGACGGTTTTGAATGAATTTCTATATATAAAAAACACATTTTTCCATCTTAAATTCATAATTTTGTTCTGTAGCTACCTTCAATTACTACACAGTCAATCAGCCCGCGAGCAGACGCGTCTTTAGACACCAAACACTCGTGGGTAGCTTTGAAAAACAAACAAAAAGAAACGTATGTAAATGCGACTAGATAGCCGCGGTTTTGACTAGTCAGTCCCGCCTGCTTTTAGCTAGTCGCCCCTGCGACTAGTCAGTGGCGCCGGCGACTAGCTAGTCGCACTTGCGAGTAGCCACTCGCGCTTGATAGAATAGTGTGATTTATCCGTCGCAGAACTACAAAAAATATTCTGGCGCCAGACGATTTTTGAATGAATTTCTTTATATAAAAAACAAAATTTTCCTTCTTAAATTCATTTTTATAAACTTTATTTACCTTTATTTACTGCATTGTCAATGACCTCGCGAGCAGACGCGTCTGCAGACACCTCACACACGTGGGAATCTATAAAAAAAAACAAAATAAAACGCATGTAAATGCGACTAGCTAGCCGCGGTTTCGACTAGCCAGTCCAACCTGCTACTAGCTAGTCGCCCCTGCTAGTAGCCAGTGGCACCGGCGACTGGCTAGTCGCAGCGTTGACTAGCCACTCGCGCCTGATAGAATATTGTGAGTAATAATTCGCAGAACCCCAAAAAAATGCTCAGGCGAAAGACGATTTTTCAATGAATTTCTATATATAAAAAACACATTTTTCCATCTTAAATTCATAATTTTGTTCTGTAGCTACCTTCAATTACTACACAGTCAATCAGCCCGCGAGCAGACGCGTCTTTAGACACCAAACACTCGTGGGTAGCTTTGAAAAACAAACAAAAAGAAACGTATGTAAATGCGACTAGATAGCCGCGGTTTTGACTAGTCAGTCCCGCCTGCTTTTAGCTAGTCGCCCCTGCGTCTAGTCAGTGGCGCCGGCGATTAGCTAGTCGCACTTGCGAGTAGCCACTCGCGCTTGATAGAATATTGTGATTTATCCGTCGCAGGACTACAAAAAATATTCTGGCGCCTGACGATTTTTGAATGAATTTCTTTATATAAAAAACAAAATTTTCCTTCTTAAATTCATTTTTATAAACTTCATTTACCTTTATTTACTGCATTGTCAATGACCCCGCGAGCAGACGCGTCTGCAGACACCTCACACACGTGGGAATCTATAAAAAAAAACAAAATAAAACGCATGTAAATGCGACTAGCTAGCCGCGATTTCGACTAGCCAGTCCAACCTTCTACTAGCTAGTCGCCCCTGCTAGTAGCCAGTGGCACCGGCGACTGGCCAGTCGCAGCGTTGACTAGCCACTCGCGCCTGATGGAATATTGTGAGTAATAATTCGCAGAACCCCAAAAAAATGCTCTGGCGACAGACGATTTTTGAATGAATTTCTATATATAAAAAACACATTTTTCCATCTTAAATTCATAATTTTGTTCTGTAGCTACCTTCAATTACTACACAGTCAATCAGCCCGCGAGCAGACGCGTCTTTAGACACCAAACACTCGTGGGTAGCTTTGAAAAACAAACAAAAAGAAACGTATGTAAATGCGACTAGATAGCCGCGGTTTTGACTAGTCAGTCCCGCCTGCTTTTAGCTAGTCGCCCCTGCGACTAGTCAGTGGCGCCGGCGACTAGCTAGTCGCACTTGCGAGTAGCCACTCGCGCTTGATAGAATAGTGTGATTTATCCGTCGCAGAACTACAAAAAATATTCTGGCGCCAGACGATTTTTGAATGAATTTCTTTATATAAAAAACAAAATTTTCCTTCTTAAATTCATTTTTATAAACTTCATTTACCTTTATTTACTGCATTGTCAATGACCCCGCGAGCAGACGCGTCTGCAGACACCTCACACACGTGGGAATCTATAAAAAAAAACAAAATAAAACGCATGTAAATGCGACTAGCTAGCCGCGATTTCGACTAGCCAGTCCAACCTTCTACTAGCTAGTCGCCCCTGCTAGTAGCCAGTGGCACCGGCGACTGGCCAGTCGCAGCGTTGACTAGCCACTCGCGCCTGATGGAATATTGTGAGTAATAATTCGCAGAACCCCAAAAAAATGCTCTGGCGACAGACGATTTTTGAATGAATTTCTATATATAAAAAACACATTTTTCCATCTTAAATTCATAATTTTGTTCTGTAGCTACCTTCAATTACTACACAGTCAATCAGCCCGCGAGCAGACGCGTCTTTAGACACCAAACACTCGTGGCTAGCTTTGAAAAACAAACAAAAAGAAACGTATGTAAATGCGACTAGATAGCCGCGGTTTTGACTAGTCAGTCCCGCCTGCTTTTAGGTAGTCACCCCTGCGACTAGTCAGTGGCGCCGGCGACTAGCTAGTCGCACTTGCGAGTAGCCACCCGCGCTTGATAGAATAGTGTGATTTATTCGTCGCGGAACTACAAAAAATATTCTGGCGCCAGACGATTTTTGAATGAATTTCTTTATATAAAAAACAAAATTTTCCTTCTTAAATTCATTTTTATAAACTTCATTTACCTTTATTTACTGCATTGTCAATGACCCCGCGAGCAGACGCGTCTGCAGACACCTCACACACGTGGGAATCTATAAAAAAAAACAAAATAAAACGCATGTAAATGCGACTAGCTAGCCGCGATTTCGACTAGTCAGTCCCGCCTGCTACTAGCTAGTCGCCCCTGCTAGTAGTCAGTGGCACCGGCGACTGGCTAGTCCCAGCGTCGACTAGCCACTCGCACCTAATAGAATATTGTGAGTTAGATCAGGCGACAGACGATTTTTTAATGAATTTCTATATATAAAATACACATTTTTCCATCTTAAATTCATAATTTTGTTCTGTAGCTACCTTCAATTACTACACAGTCAATCAGCCCGCGAGCAGACGCGTCTTTAGACACCAAACACTCGTGGGTAGCTTTGAAAAACAAACAAAAAGAAACGTATGTAAATGCGACTAGATAGCCGCGGTTTTGACTAGTCAGTTCCGCCTGCTTTTAGCTAGTCACCCCTACGACAAGTCAGTGGCGCCGGCGACTAGCTAGTCGCACTTGCGAGTAGCCACTCGCGCTTGATAGAATAGTGTGATTTATCCGTCGCAGAACTACAAAAAATATTCTGGCGCCAGACGATTTTTGAATGAATTTCTTTATATAAAAAACAAAATTTTCCTTCTTAAATTCATTTTTATAAACTTCATTTACCTTTATTTACTGCATTGTCAATGACCTCGCGAGCAGACGCGTCTGCAGACACCTCACACACGTGGGAATCTATAACAAAAAACAAAATAAAACGCATGTAAATGCGACTAGATAGCCGCAGTTTTGACTAGTCAGTCCCGCCTGCTTTTAGGTAGTCACCCCTGCGACTAGTCAGTGGCGCCGGCGACTAGCTAGTCGCAGCGTTGACTAGCCACTCGCGCCTGATAGAATATTGTGAGTAATAATTCGCAGAACCCCAAAAAAATGCTCAGGCGAAAGACGATTTTTCAATGAATTTCTATATATAAAAAACAATTTTTCCATCTTAAATTCATAATTTTGTTCTGTAGCTACCTTCAATTACTACACAGTCAATCAGCCCGCGAGCAGACGCGTCTTTAGACACCAAACACTCGTGGGTAGCTTTGAAAAACAAACAAAAAGAAACGTATGTAAATGCGACTAGATAGCCGCGGTTTTGACTAGTCAGTCCCGCCTGCTTTTAGCTAGTCGCCCCTGCGACTAGTCAGTGGCGCCGGCGACTAGATAGTCGCACTTGCGAGTAGCCACTCGCGCTTGATAGAATATTGTGATTTATCCGTCGCAGAACTACAAAAAATATTCTGGCGCCAGACGATTTTTGAATGAATTTCTTTATATAAAAAACAAAATTTTCCTTCTTAAATTCATTTTTATAAACTTCATTTACCTTTATTTACTGCATTGTCAATGACCCCGCGAGCAGACGCGTCTGCAGACACCTCACACACGTGGGAATCTATAAAAAAAAACAAAATAAAACGCATGTAAATGCGACTAGCTAGCCGCGATTTCGACTAGTCAGTCCCGCCTGCTACTAGCTAGTCGCCCCTGCTAGTAGCCAGTGGCACCGGCGACTCGCTTGTTGCAGCGTTGACTAGCCACTCGCGCCTGATAGAATATTGTGAGTAATAATTCGCAGAAGCCCAAAAAAATGGTCAGGCGAAAGACGATTTTTGAATGAATTTCTATATATAAAAAACACATTTTTCCATCTTAAATTCATAATTTTGTTCTGTAGCTACCTTCAATTACTACACAGTCAATCAGCCCGCGAGCAGACGCGTCTTTAGACACCAAACACTCGTGGGTAGCTTTGAAAAACAAACAAAAAGAAACGTATGTAAATGCGACTAGATAGCCGCGGTTTTGACTAGTCAGTCCCGCCTTCTTTTAGCTAGTCGCCCCTGTGACTATTCAGTGGCGCCGGCGATTAGCTAGTCGCACTTGCGAGTAGCCACTCGCGCTTGATAGAATATTGTTATTTATCCGTCGCAGAACTACAAAAAATATTCTGGCGCCAGACGATTTTTGAATGAATTTCTTTATATAAAAAACAAAATTTTCCTTCTTAAATTCATTTTTATAAACTTCATTTACCTTTATTTACTGCATTGTCAATGAACCCGCGAGCAGACGCGTCTGCAGACACCTCACACACGTGGGAATCTATAAAAAAAAACAAAATAAAACGCATGTAAATGCGACTAGATAGCCGCGGTTTTGACTATTCAGTCCCGCCTGCTTTTAGGTAGTCACCCCTGCGACTAGTCAGTGGCGCCGGCGACTAGCTAGTCGCAGCGTTGACTAGCCACTCGCGCCTGATAGAATATTGTGAGTAATAATTCGCAGAACCCCAAAAAAATGCTCAGGCGAAAGACGATTTTTCAATGAATTTCTATATGTAAAAAACACATTTTTCCATCTTAAATTCATAATTTTGTTCTGTAGCTACCTTCAATTACTACACAGTCAATCAGCCCGCGAGCAGACGCGTCTTTAGACACCAAACACTCGTGGGTAGCTTTGAAAAAGAAACAAAAAGAAACGTATGTAAATGCGACTAGATAGCCGCGGTTTTGACTAGTCAGTCCCGCCTGCTTTTAGCTAGTCGCCCCTGCGACTAGTCAGTGGCGCCGGCGACTAGATAGTCGCACTTGCGAGTAGCCACTCGCGCTTGATAGAATATTGTGATTTATCCGTCGCAGAACTACAAAAAATATTCTGGCGCCAGACGATTTTTGAATGAATTTCTTTATATAAAAAACAAAATTTTCCTTCTTAAATTCATTTTTATAAACTTCATTTACCTTTATTTACTGCATTGTCAATGACCCCGCGAGCAGACGCGTCTGCAGACACCTCACACACGTGGGAATCTATAAAAAAAAAGAAAATAAAGCGCATGTAAATGCGACTAGCTAGCCGCGATTTCGACTAGTCAGTCCCGCCTGCTACTAGCTAGTCGCCCCTGCTAGTAGCCAGTGGCACCGGCGACTCGCTAGTTGCAGCGTTGACTAGCCACTCGCGCCTGATAGAATATTGTGAGTAATAATTCGCAGAAGCCCAAAAAAATGCTCAGGCGAAAGACGATTTTTGAATGAATTTCTATATATAAAAAACACATTTTTCCATCTTAAATTCATAATTTTGTTCTGTAGCTACCTTCAATTACTACACAATCAATCAGCCCGCGAGCAGACGCGTCTTTAGACACCAAACAATCGTGGGTAGCTTTGAAAAACAAACAAAAAGAAACGTATGTAAATGCGACTAGATAGCCGCGGTTTTGACTAGTCAGTCCCGCCTTCTTTTAGCTAGTCGCCCCTGTGACTATTCAGTGGCGCCGGCGATTAGCTAGTCGCACTTGCGAGTAGCCACTCGCGCTTGATAGAATATTGTTATTTATCCGTCGCAGAACTACAAAAAATATTCTGGCGCCAGACGATTTTTGAATGAATTTCTTTATATAAAAAACAAAATTTTCGTTCTTAAATTCATTTTTATAAACTTCATTTACCTTTATTTACTGCATTGTCAATGACCCCGCGAGCAGACGCGTCTGCAGACACCTCACACACGTGGGAATCTAAAAAAAAAACAAAATAAAACGCATGTAAATGCGACTAGCTAGCCGCGATTTCGACTAGACAGTCCCGCCTGCTACTAGCTAGTCGCCCCTGCTAGTAGCCAGTGGCACCGGCGACTGGCCAGTCGCAGCGTTGACTAGCCACTCGCGCCTGATAGAATATTGTAAGTAATAATTCGCAGAACCCCAAAAAAATGCTCTGGCGACAGACGATTTTTGAATGAATTTCTATATATAAAAAACACATTTTTCCATCTTAAATTCATAATTTTGTTCTGTAGCTACCTTCAATTACTACACAGTCAATCAGCCCGCGAGCAGACGCGTCTTTAGACACCAAACACTCGTGGGTAGCTTTGAAAAACAAACAAAAAGAAACGTATGTAAATGCGACTAGATAGCCGCGGTTTTGACTAGTCAGTCCCGCCTGCTTTAAGCTAGTCACCCCTGCGACTAGTCAGTGGCGCCGGCGACTAGCTAGTCGCACTTGCGAGTAGCCACTCGCGCTTGATAGAATAGTGTGATTTATCCGTCGCAGAACTACAAAAAATATTCTGGCGCCAGACGATTTTTGAATGAATTTCTTTATATAAAAAACAAAATTTTCCTTCTTAAATTCATTTTTATAAACTTTATTTACCTTTATTTACTGCATTGTCAATGACCTCGCGAGCAGACGCGTCTGCAGACACCTCACACACGTGGGAATCTATAAAAAAAACAAAATAAAACGCATGTAAATGCGACTAGCTAGCCGCGGTTTCGACTAGCCAGTCCAACCTGCTACTAGCTAGTCGCCCCTGCTAGTAGCCAGTGGCACCGGCGACTGGCCAGTCGCAGCGTTGACTAGCCACTCGCGCCTGATAGAATATTGTGAGTAATAATTCGCAGAACCCCAAAAAAATGCTCTGGCGACAGACGGTTTTGAATGAATTTCTATATATAAAAAACACATTTTTCCATCTTAATTTCATAATTTTGTTCTGTAGCTACCTTCAATTACTACACAGTCAATCAGCCCGTGAGCAGACGCGTCTTTAGACACCAAACACTCGTGGGTAGCTTTGAAAAACAAACAAAAAGAAACGTATGTAAATGCGACTAGATAGCCGCGGTTTTGACTAGTCAGTCCCGCCTTCTTTTAGCTAGTCGCCCCTGTGACTATTCAGTGGCGCCGGCGATTAGCTAGTCGCACTTGCGAGTAGCCACTCGCGCTTGATAGAATATTGTTATTTATCCGTCGCAGAACTACAAAAAATATTCTGGCGCCAGACGATTTTTGAATGAATTTCTTTATATAAAAAACAAAATTTTCCTTCTTAAATTCGTTTTTATAAACTTCATTTACCTTTATTTACTGCATTGTCAATGACCCCGCGAGCAGACGCGTCTGCAGACACCTCACACACGTGGGAATCTATAAAAAAAAACAAAATAAAACGCATGTAAATGCGACTAGCTAGCCGCGATTTCGACTAGTCAGTCCCGCCTGCTACTAGCTAGCCGCCCCTGCTAGTAGCCAGTGGCACCGGCGACTGGCCAGTCGCAGCGTTGACTAGCCACTCGCGCCTGATAGAATATTGTGAGTAATAATTCGCAGAACCCCAAAAAAATGCTCTGGCGACAGACGATTTTTGAATGAATTTCTATATATAAAAAACACATTTTTCCATCTTAAATTCATAATTTTGTTCTGTAGCTACCTTCAATTACTACACAGTCAATCAGCCCGCGAGCAGACGCGTCTTTAGACACCAAACACTCGTGGGTAGCTTTGAAAAACAAACAAAAAGAAACGTATGTAAATGCGACTAGATAGCCGCGGTTTTGACTAGTCAGTCCCGCCTTCTTTTAGCTAGTCGCCCCTGTGACTATTCAGTGGCGCCGGCGATTAGCTAGTCGCACTTGCGAGTAGCCACTCGCGCTTGATAGAATAGTGTGATTTATTCGTCGCAGAACTACAAAAAATATTCTGGCGCCAGACGATTTTTGAATGAATTTCTTTATATAAAAAACAAAATTTTCCTTCTTAAATTCATTTTTATAAACTTCATTTACCTTTATTTACTGCATTGTCAATGACCCCGCGAGCAGACGCGTCTGCAGACACCTCACACACGTGGGAATCTATAAAAAAAAACAAAATAAAACGCATGTAAATGCGACTAGCTAGCCGCGATTTCGACTAGTCAGTCCCGCCTGCTACTAGCTAGTCGCCCCTGCTAGTAGCCAGTGGCACCAGTGACTCGCTAGTTGCAGCGTTGACTAGCCACTCGCGCCTGATAGAATATTGTGAGTAATAATTCGCAGAACCCCAAAAAAATGCTCTGGTGACAGACGATTTTTGAATGAATTTCTATATTTAAAAAACACATTTTTCCATCTTAAATTCATAATTTTGTTCTGTAGCTACCTTCAATTACTACACAGTCAATCAGCCCGCGAGCAGACGCGTCTTTATACACCAAACACTCGTGGGTAGCTTTGAAAAACAAACAAAAAGAAACGTATGTAAATGCGACTAGATAGCCGCGGTTTTGACTAGTCAGTCCCGCCTGCTTTTAGCTAGTCGCCCCTGCGACTAGTCAGTGGCGCCGGCGACTAGATAGTCGCACTTGCGAGTAGCCACTCGCGCTTGATAGAATATTGTGATTTATCCGTCGCAGAACTACAAAAAATATTCTGGCGCCAGACGATTTTTGAATGAATTTCTTTATATAAAAAACAAAATTTTCCTTCTTAAATTCATTTTTATAAACTTCATTTACCTTTATTTACTGCATTGTCAATAACCCCGCGAGCAGACGCGTCTGCAGACACCTCACACACGTGGGAATCTATAAAAATAAACAAAATAAAACGCATGTAAATGCGACTAGCTAGCCGCGATTTCGACTAGCCAGTCCAACCTGCTACTAGCTAGTCGCCCCTGCTAGTAGCCAGTGGCACCGGCGACTGGCCAGTCGCAGCGTTGACTAGCCACTCGCGCCTGATAGAATATTGTGAGTAATAATTCGCAGAACCCCAAAAAAATGCTCTGGCGACAGACGGTTTTGAATGAATTTCTATATATAAAAAACTCATTTTTCCATCTTAAATTCATAATTTTGTTCTGTAGCTACCTTCAATTACTACACAGTCAATCAGCCCGCGAGCAGACGCGTCTTTAGACACCAAACACTCGTGGGTAGCTTTGAAAAACAAACAAAAAGAAACGTATGTAAATGCGACTAGATAGCCGCGGTTTTGACTAGTCAGTCCCGCCTGCTTTTAGCTAGTCGCCCCTGCGACTAGTCAGTGGCGCCGGCGACTAGCTAGTCGCACTTGCGAGTAGCCACTCGCGCTTGATAGAATAATGTGATTTATCCGTCGCAGAACTACAAAAAATATTCTGGCGCCAGACGATTTTTGAATGAATTTCTTTATATAAAAAACAAAATTTTCCTTCTTAAATTCATTTTTATAAACTTCACTTACCTTTATTTACTGCATTGTCAATGACCCCGCGAGCAGACGCGTCTGCAGACACCTCACACACGTGGGAATCTATAAAAAAAAAGAAAATAAAGCGCATGTAAATGCGACTAGCTAGCCGTGATTTCGACTAGTCAGTCCCGCCTGCTATTAGCTAGTCGCCCCTGCTAGTAGCCAGTGGCACCGGCGACTCGCTAGTTGCAGCGTTGACTAGCCACTCGCGCCTGATAGAATATTGTGAGTAATAATTCGCAGAACCCCAAAAAAATGCTCTGGTGACAGACGATTTTTGAATGAATTTCTATATATAAAAAACACATTTTTCCATCTTAAATTCATAATTTTGTTCTGTAGCTACCTTCAATTACTACACAGTCAATCAGCCCGCGAGCAGACGCGTCTTTATACACCAAACACTCGTGGGTAGCTTTGAAAAACAAACAAAAAGAAACGTATGTAAATGCGACTAGATAGCCGCGGTTTTGACTAGTCAGTCCCGCCTGCTTTTAGCTAGTCGCCCCTGCGACTAGTCAGTGGCGCCGGCGACTAGCTAGTCGCACTTGCGAGTAGCCACTCGCGCTTGATAGAATAGTGTGATTTATCCGTCGCAGAACTACAAAAAATATTCTGGCGCCAGACGATTTTTGAATGAATTTCTTTATATAAAAAACAAAATTTTCCTTCTTAAATTCATTTTTATAAACTTTATTTACCTTTATTTACTGCATTGTCAATGACCTCGCGAGCAGACGCGTCTGCAGACACCTCACACACGTGGGAATCTATAAAAAAAAACAAAATAAAACGCATGTAAATGCGACTAGCTAGCCGCGGTTTCGACTAGCCAGTCCAACCTGCTACTAGCTAGTCGCCCCTGCTAGTAGCCAGTGGCACCGGCGACTGGCTAGTCGCAGCGTTGACTAGCCACTCGCGCCTGATAGAATATTGTTAGTAATAATTCGCAGAACCCCAAAAAAATGCTCAGGCGAAAGACGATTTTTCAATGAATTTCTATATATAAAAAACACATTTTTCCATCTTAAATTCATAATTTTGTTCTGTAGCTACCTTCAATTACTACACAGTCAATCAGCCCGCGAGCAGACGCGTCTTTAGACACCAAACACTCGTGGGTAGCTTTGAAAAACAAACAAAAAGAAACGTATGTAAATGCGACTAGATAGCCGCGGTTTTGACTAGTCAGTCCCGCCTGCTTTTAGCTAGTCGCCCCTGCGTCTAGTCAGTGGCGCCGGCGATTAGCTAGTCGCACTTGCGAGTAGCCACTCGCGCTTGATAGAATATTGTGATTTATCCGTCGCAGGACTACAAAAAATATTCTGGCGCCTGACGATTTTTGAATGAATTTCTTTATATAAAAAACAAACTTTTCCTTCTTAAATTCATTTTTATAAACTTCATTTACCTGTCATTACTGCATTGTCAATGAGTCCGCGAGCAGACGCGTCTGCAGACACCTCACACACGTGGGAATCTATAAAAAAAAACAAAATAAAACGCATGTAAATGCGACTAGCTAGCCGCGATTTCGACTAGCCAGTCCAACCTTCTACTAGGTAGTCGCCCCTGCTAGTAGCCAGTGGCACCGGCGACTGGCCAGTCGCAGCGTTGACTAGCCACTCGCGCCTGATGGAATATTGTGAGTAATAATTCGCAGAACCCCAAAAAAATGCTCTGGCGACAGACGATTTTTGAATGAATTTCTATATATAAAAAACACATTTTTCCATCTTAAATTCATAATTTTGTTCTGTAGCTACCTTCAATTACTACACAGTCAATCAGCCCGCGAGCAGACGCGTCTTTAGACACCAAACACTCGTGGGTAGCTTTGAAAAACAAACAAAAAGAAACGTATGTAAATGCGACTAGATAGCCGCGGTTTTGACTAGTCAGTCCCGCCTGCTTTTAGCTAGTCGCCCCTGCGACTAGTCGGTGGCGCCGGCGACTAGCTAGTCGCACTTGCGAGTAGCCACTCGCGCTTGATAGAATAATGTGATTTATCCGTCGCAGAACTACAGAAAATATTCTGGCGCCAGACGATTTTTGAATGAATTTCTTTACATAAAAAACAAAATTTTCCTTCTTAAATTCATTTTTATAAACTTCATTTACCTTTATTTACTGCATTGTCAATGACCCCGCGAGCAGACGCGTCTGCAGACACCTCACACACGTGGGAATCTATAAAAAAAAACAAAATAAAACGCATGTAAATGCGACTAGCTAGCCGCGATTTCGACTAGCCAGTCCAACCTTCTACTAGCTAGTCGCCCCTGCTAGTAGCCAGTGGCACCGGCGACTGGCCAGTCGCAGCGTTGACTAGCCACTCGCGCCTGATAGAATATTGTGAGTAATAATTCGCAGAACCCCAAAAAAATGCTCTGGCGACAGACGATTTTTGAATGAATTTCTATATATAAAAAACACATTTTTCCATCTTAAATTCATAATTTTGTTCTGTAGCTACCTTCAATTACTACACAGTCAATCAGCCCGCGAGCAGACGCGTCTTTAGACACCAAACACTCGTGGGTAGCTTTGAAAAACAAACAAAAAGAAACGTATGTAAATGCGACTAGATAGCCGCGGTTTTGACTAGTCAGTCCCGCCTTCTTTTAGCTAGTCGCCCCTGTGACTATTCAGTGGCGCCGGCGATTAGCTAGTCGCACTTGCGAGTAGCCACTCGCGCTTGATAGAATAGTGTGATTTATTCGTCGCAGAACTACAAAAAATATTCTGGCGCCAGACGATTTTTGAATGAATTTCTTTATATAAAAAACAAAATTTTCCTTCTTAAATTCATTTTTATAAACTTCATTTACCTTTATTTACTGCATTGTCAATGACCCCGCGAGCAGACGCGTCTGCAGACACCTCACACACGTGGGAATCTATAAAAAAAAACAAAATAAAACGCATGTAAATGCGACTAGCTAGCCGCGATTTCGACTAGTCAGTCCCGCCTGCTACTAGCTAGTCGCCCCTGCTAGTAGCCAGTGGCACCAGTGACTCGCTAGTTGCAGCGTTGACTAGCCACTCGCGCCTGATAGAATATTGTGAGTAATAATTCGCAGAACCCCAAAAAAATGCTCTGGTGACAGACGATTTTTGAATGAATTTCTATATTTAAAAAACACATTTTTCCATCTTAAATTCATAATTTTGTTCTGTAGCTACCTTCAATTACTACACAGTCAATCAGCCCGCGAGCAGACGCGTCTTTATACACCAAACACTCGTGGGTAGCTTTGAAAAACAAACAAAAAGAAACGTATGTAAATGCGACTAGATAGCCGCGGTTTTGACTAGTCAGTCCCGCCTGCTTTTAGCTAGTCGCCCCTGCGACTAGTCAGTGGCGCCGGCGACTAGATAGTCGCACTTGCGAGTAGCCACTCGCGCTTGATAGAATAGTGTGATTTATCCGTCGCAGAACTACAAAAAATATTCTGGCGCCAGACGATTTTTGAATGAATTTCTTTATATAAAAAACAAAATTTTCCTTCTTAAATTCATTTTTATAAACTTTATTTACATTTATTTACTGCATTGTCAATGACCTCGCGAGCAGACGCGTCTGCAGACACCTCACACACGTGGGAATCTATAAAAAAAAACAAAATAAAACGCATGTAAATGCGACTAGCTAGCCGCGGTTTCGACTAGCCAGTCCAACCTGCTACTAGCTAGTCGCCCCTGCTAGTAGCCAGTGGCACCGGCGACTGGCTAGTCGCAGCGTTGACTAGCCACTCGCGCCTGATAGAATATTGTTAGTAATAATTCGCAGAACCCCAAAAAAATGCTCAGGCGAAAGACGATTTTTCAATGAATTTCTATATATAAAAAACACATTTTTCCATCTTAAATTCATAATTTTGTTCTGTAGCTACCTTCAATTACTACACAGTCAATCAGCCCGCGAGCAGACGCGTCTTTAGACACCAAACACTCGTGGGTAGCTTTGAAAAACAAACAAAAAGAAACGTATGTAAATGCGACTAGATAGCCGCGGTTTTGACTAGTCAGTCCCGCCTGCTTTTAGCTAGTCGCCCCTGCGTCTAGTCAGTGGCGCCGGCGATTAGCTAGTCGCACTTGCGAGTAGCCACTCGCGCTTGATAGAATATTGTGATTTATCCGTCGCAGGACTACAAAAAATATTCTGGCGCCTGACGATTTTTGAATGAATTTCTTTATATAAAAAACAAACTTTTCCTTCTTAAATTCATTTTTATAAACTTCATTTACCTGTAATTACTGCATTGTCAATGAGTCCGCGAGCAGACGCGTCTGCAGACACCTCACACACGTGGGAATCTATAAAAAAAAACAAAATAAAACGCATGTAAATGCGACTAGCTAGCCGCGATTTCGACTAGCCAGTCCAACCTTCTACTAGGTAGTCGCCCCTGCTAGTAGCCAGTGGCACCGGCGACTGGCCAGTCGCAGCGTTGACTAGCCACTCGCGCCTGATGGAATATTGTGAGTAATAATTCGCAGAACCCCAAAAAAATGCTCTGGCGACAGACGATTTTTGAATGAATTTCTATATATAAAAAACACATTTTTCCATCTTAAATTCATAATTTTGTTCTGTAGCTACCTTCAATTACTACACAGTCAATCAGCCCGCGAGCAGACGCGTCTTTAGACACCAAACACTCGTGGGTAGCTTTGAAAAACAAACAAAAAGAAACGTATGTAAATGCGACTAGATAGCCGCGGTTTTGACTAGTCAGTCCCGCCTGCTTTTAGCTAGTCGCCCCTGCGACTAGTCGGTGGCGCCGGCGACTAGCTAGTCGCACTTGCGAGTAGCCACTCGCGCTTGATAGAATAATGTGATTTATCCGTCGCAGAACTACAGAAAATATTCTGGCGCCAGACGATTTTTGAATGAATTTCTTTACATAAAAAACAAAATTTTCCTTCTTAAATTCATTTTTATAAACTTCATTTACCTTTATTTACTGCATTGTCAATGACCCCGCGAGCAGACGCGTCTGCAGACACCTCACACACGTGGGAATCTATAAAAAAAAACAAAATAAAACGCATGTAAATGCGACTAGCTAGCCGCGATTTCGACTAGCCAGTCCAACCTTCTACTAGCTAGTCGCCCCTGCTAGTAGCCAGTGGCACCGGCGACTGGCCAGTCGCAGCGTTGACTAGCCACTCGCGCCTGATAGAATATTGTGAGTAATAATTCGCAGAACCCCAAAAAAATGCTCTGGCGACAGACGATTTTTGAATGAATTTCTATATATAAAAAACACATTTTTCCATCTTAAATTCATAATTTTGTTCTGTAGCTACCTTCAATTACTACACAGTCAATCAGCCCGCGAGCAGACGCGTCTTTAGACACCAAACACTCGTGGGTAGCTTTGAAAAACAAACAAAAAGAAACGTATGTAAATGCGACTAGATAGCCGCGGTTTTGACTAGTCAGTCCCGCCTTTTTTTAGCTAGTCGCCCCTGTGACTATTCAGTGGCGCCGGCGATTAGCTAGTCGCACTTGCGAGTAGCCACTCGCGCTTGATAGAATAGTGTGATTTATTCGTCGCAGAACTACAAAAAATATTCTGGCGCCAGACGATTTTTGAATGAATTTCTTTATATAAAAAACAAAATTTTCCTTCTTAAATTCATTTTTATAAACTTCATTTACCTTTATTTACTGCATTGTCAATGACCCCGCGAGCAGACGCGTCTGCAGACACCTCACACACGTGGGAATCTATAAAAAAAAACAAAATAAAACGCATGTAAATGCGACTAGCTAGCCGCGATTTCGACTAGTCAGTCCCGCCTGCTACTAGCTATTCGCCCCTGCTAGTAGCCAGTGGCACCAGTGACTCGCTAGTTGCAGCGTTGACTAGCCACTCGCGCCTGATAGAATATTGTGAGTAATAATTCGCAGAACCCCAAAAAAATGCTCTGGTGACAGACGATTTTTGAATGAATTTCTATATTTAAAAAACACATTTTTCCATCTTAAATTCATAATTTTGTTCTGTAGCTACCTTCAATTACTACACAGTCAATCAGCCCGCGAGCAGACGCGTCTTTATACACCAAACACTCGTGGGTAGCTTTGAAAAACAAACAAAAAGAAACGTATGTAAATGCGACTAGATAGCCGCGGTTTTGACTAGTCAGTCCCGCCTGCTTTTAGCTAGTCGCCCCTGCGACTAGTCAGTGGCGCCGGCGACTAGATAGTCGCACTTGCGAGTAGCCACTCGCGCTTGATAGAATAGTGTGATTTATCCGTCGCAGAACTACAAAAAATATTCTGGCGCCAGACGATTTTTGAATGAATTTCTTTATATAAAAAACAAAATTTTCCTTCTTAAATTCATTTTTATAAACTTTATTTACATTTATTTACTGCATTGTCAATGACCTCGCGAGCAGACGCGTCTGCAGACACCTCACACACGTGGGAATCTATAAAAAAAAACAAAATAAAACGCATGTAAATGCGACTAGCTAGCCGCGGTTTCGACTAGCCAGTCCAACCTGCTACTAGCTAGTCGCCCCTGCTAGTAGCCAGTGGCACCGGCGACTGGCTAGTCGCAGCATTGACTAGCCACTCGCGCCTGATAGAATATTGTTAGTAATAATTCGCAGAACCCCAAAAAAATGCTCAGGCGAAAGACGATTTTTCAATGAATTTCTATATATAAAAAACACATTTTTCCATCTTAAATTCATAATTTTGTTCTGTAGCTACCTTCAATTACTACACAGTCAATCAGCCCGCGAGCAGACGCGTCTTTAGACACCAAACACTCGTGGGTAGCTTTGAAAAACAAACAAAAAGAAACGTATGTAAATGCGACTAGATAGCCGCGGTTTTGACTAGTCAGTCCCGCCTGCTTTTAGCTAGTCGCCCCTGCGTCTAGTCAGTGGCGCCGGCGATTAGCTAGTCGCACTTGCGAGTAGCCACTCGCGCTTGATAGAATATTGTGATTTATCCGTCGCAGGACTACAAAAAATATTCTGGCGCCTGACGATTTTTGAATGAATTTCTTTATATAAAAAACAAACTTTTCCTTCTTAAATTCATTTTTATAAACTTCATTTACCTGTAATTACTGCATTGTCAATGAGTCCGCGAGCAGACGCGTCTGCAGACACCTCACACACGTGGGAATCTATAAAAAAAAACAAAATAAAACGCATGTAAATGCGACTAGCTAGCCGCGATTTCGACTAGCCAGTCCAACCTTCTACTAGGTAGTCGCCCCTGCTAGTAGCCAGTGGCACCGGCGACTGGCCAGTCGCAGCGTTGACTAGCCACTCGCGCCTGATGGAATATTGTGAGTAATAATTCGCAGAACCCCAAAAAAATGCTCTGGCGACAGACGATTTTTGAATGAATTTCTATATATAAAAAACACATTTTTCCATCTTAAATTCATAATTTTGTTCTGTAGCTACCTTCAATTACTACACAGTCAATCAGCCCGCGAGCAGACGCGTCTTTAGACACCAAACACTCGTGGGTAGCTTTGAAAAACAAACAAAAAGAAACGTATGTAAATGCGACTAGATAGCCGCGGTTTTGACTAGTCAGTCCCGCCTGCTTTTAGCTAGTCGCCCCTGCGACTAGTCGGTGGCGCCGGCGACTAGCTAGTCGCACTTGCGAGTAGCCACTCGCGCTTGATAGAATAATGTGATTTATCCGTCGCAGAACTACAGAAAATATTCTGGCGCCAGACGATTTTTGAATGAATTTCTTTACATAAAAAACAAAATTTTCCTTCTTAAATTCATTTTTATAAACTTCATTTACCTTTATTTACTGCATTGTCAATGACCCCGCGAGCAGACGCGTCTGCAGACACCTCACACACGTGGGAATCTATAAAAAAAAACAAAATAAAACGCATGTAAATGCGACTAGCTAGCCGCGATTTCGACTAGCCAGTCCAACCTTCTACTAGCTAGTCGCCCCTGCTAGTAGCCAGTGGCACCGGCGACTGGCCAGTCGCAGCGTTGACTAGCCACTCGCGCCTGATAGAATATTGTGAGTAATAATTCGCAGAACCCCAAAAAAATGCTCTGGCGACAGACGATTTTTGAATGAATTTCTATATATAAAAAACACATTTTTCCATCTTAAATTCATAATTTTGTTCTGTAGCTACCTTCAATTACTACACAGTCAATCAGCCCGCGAGCAGACGCGTCTTTAGACACCAAACACTCGTGGGTAGCTTTGAAAAACAAACAAAAAGAAACGTATGTAAATGCGACTAGATAGCCGCGGTTTTGACTAGTCAGTCCCGCCTTCTTTTAGCTAGTCGCCCCTGTGACTATTCAGTGGCGCCGGCGATTAGCTAGTCGCACTTGCGAGTAGCCACTCGCGCTTGATAGAATAGTGTGATTTATTCGTCGCAGAACTACAAAAAATATTCTGGCGCCAGACGATTTTTGAATGAATTTCTTTATATAAAAAACAAAATTTTCCTTCTTAAATTCATTTTTATAAACTTCATTTACCTTTATTTACTGCATTGTCAATGACCCCGCGAGCAGACGCGTCTGCAGACACCTCACACACGTGGGAATCTATAAAAAAAAACAAAATAAAACGCATGTAAATGCGACTAGCTAGCCGCGATTTCGACTAGTCAGTCCCGCCTGCTACTAGCTATTCGCCCCTGCTAGTAGCCAGTGGCACCAGTGACTCGCTAGTTGCAGCGTTGACTAGCCACTCGCGCCTGATAGAATATTGTGAGTAATAATTCGCAGAACCCCAAAAAAATGCTCTGGTGACAGACGATTTTTGAATGAATTTCTATATTTAAAAAACACATTTTTCCATCTTAAATTCATAATTTTGTTCTGTAGCTACCTTCAATTACTACACAGTCAATCAGCCCGCGAGCAGACGCGTCTTTATACACCAAACACTCGTGGGTAGCTTTGAAAAACAAACAAAAAGAAACGTATGTAAATGCGACTAGATAGCCGCGGTTTTGACTAGTCAGTCCCGCCTGCTTTTAGCTAGTCGCCCCTGCGACTAGTCAGTGGCGCCGGCGACTAGATAGTCGCACTTGCGAGTAGCCACTCGCGCTTGATAGAATAGTGTGATTTATCCGTCGCAGAACTACAAAAAATATTCTGGCGCCAGACGATTTTTGAATGAATTTCTTTATATAAAAAACAAAATTTTCCTTCTTAAATTCATTTTTATAAACTTTATTTACATTTATTTACTGCATTGTCAATGACCTCGCGAGCAGACGCGTCTGCAGACACCTCACACACGTGGGAATCTATAAAAAAAAACAAAATAAAACGCATGTAAATGCGACTAGCTAGCCGCGGTTTCGACTAGCCAGTCCAACCTGCTACTAGCTAGTCGCCCCTGCTAGTAGCCAGTGGCACCGGCGACTGGCTAGTCGCAGCATTGACTAGCCACTCGCGCCTGATAGAATATTGTTAGTAATAATTCGCAGAACCCCAAAAAAATGCTCAGGCGAAAGACGATTTTTCAATGAATTTCTATATATAAAAAACACATTTTTCCATCTTAAATTCATAATTTTGTTCTGTAGCTACCTTCAATTACTACACAGTCAATCAGCCCGCGAGCAGACGCGTCTTTAGACACCAAACACTCGTGGGTAGCTTTGAAAAACAAACAAAAAGAAACGTATGTAAATGCGACTAGATAGCCGCGGTTTTGACTAGTCAGTCCCGCCTGCTTTTAGCTAGTCGCCCCTGCGTCTAGTCAGTGGCGCCGGCGATTAGCTAGTCGCACTTGCGAGTAGCCACTCGCGCTTGATAGAATATTGTGATTTATCCGTCGCAGGACTACAAAAAATATTCTGGCGCCTGACGATTTTTGAATGAATTTCTTTATATAAAAAACAAACTTTTCCTTCTTAAATTCATTTTTATAAACTTCATTTACCTGTAATTACTGCATTGTCAATGAGTCCGCGAGCAGACGCGTCTGCAGACACCTCACACACGTGGGAATCTATAAAAAAAAACAAAATAAAACGCATGTAAATGCGACTAGCTAGCCGCGATTTCGACTAGCCAGTCCAACCTTCTACTAGCTAGTCGCCCCTGCTAGTAGCCAGTGGCACCGGCGACTGGCCAGTCGCAGCGTTGACTAGCCACTCGCGCCTGATGGAATATTGTGAGTAATAATTCGCAGAACCCCAAAAAAATGCTCTGGCGACAGACGATTTTTGAATGAATTTCTATATATAAAAAACACATTTTTCCATCTTAAATTCATAATTTTGTTCTGTAGCTACCTTCAATTACTACACAGTCAATCAGCCCGCGAGCAGACGCGTCTTTAGACACCAAACACTCGTGGGTAGCTTTGAAAAACAAACAAAAAGAAACGTATGTAAATGCGACTAGATAGCCGCGGTTTTGACTAGTCAGTCCCGCCTGCTTTTAGCTAGTCGCCCCTGCGACTAGTCAGTGGCGCCGGCGACTAGCTAGTCGCACTTGCGAGTAGCCACTCGCGCTTGATAGAATAATGTGATTTATCCGTCGCAGAACTACAAAAAATATTCTGGCGCCAGACGATTTTTGAATGAATTTCTTTACATAAAAAACAAAATTTTCCTTCTTAAATTCATTTTTATAAACTTCATTTACCTTTATTTACTGCATTGTCAATGACCCCGCGAGCAGACGCGTCTGCAGACACCTCACACACGTGGGAATCTATAAAAAAAAACAAAATAAAACGCATGTAAATGCGACTAGCTAGCCGCGATTTCGACTAGCCAGTCCAACCTTCTACTAGCTAGTCGCCCCTGCTAGTAGCCAGTGGCACCGGCGACTGGCCAGTCGCAGCGTTGACTAGCCACTCGCGCCTGATAGAATATTGTGAGTAATAATTCGCAGAACCCCAAAAAAATGCTCTGGCGACAGACGATTTTTGAATGAATTTCTATATATAAAAAACACATTTTTCCATCTTAAATTCATAATTTTGTTCTGTAGCTACCTTCAATTACTACACAGTCAATCAGCCCGCGAGCAGACGCGTCTTTAGACACCAAACACTCGTGGGTAGCTTTGAAAAACAAACAAAAAGAAACGTATGTAAATGCGACTAGATAGCCGCGGTTTTGACTAGTCAGTCCCGCCTTCTTTTAGCTAGTCGCCCCTGTGACTATTCAGTGGCGCCGGCGATTAGCTAGTCGCACTTGCGAGTAGCCACTCGCGCTTGATAGAATAGTGTGATTTATTCGTCGCAGAACTACAAAAAATATTCTGGCGCCAGACGATTTTTGAATGAATTTCTTTATATAAAAAACAAAATTTTCCGTCTTAAATTCATTTTTATAAACTTCATTTACCTTTATTTACTGCATTGTCAATGACCCCGCGAGCAGACGCGTCTGCAGACACCTCACACACGTGGGAATCTATAAAAAAAAACAAAATAAAACGCATGTAAATGCGACTAGCTAGCCGCGATTTCGACTAGTCAGTCCCGCCTGCTACTAGCTAGTCGCCCCTGCTAGTAGCCAGTGGCACCAGTGACTCGCTAGTTGCAGCGTTGACTAGCCACTCGCGCCTGATAGAATATTGTGAGTAATAATTCGCAGAACCCCAAAAAAATGCTCTGGTGACAGACGATTTTTGAATGAATTTCTATATTTAAAAAACACATTTTTCCATCTTAAATTCATAATTTTGTTCTGTAGCTACCTTCAATTACTACACAGTCAATCAGCCCGCGAGCAGACGCGTCTTTATACACCAAACACTCGTGGGTAGCTTTGAAAAACAAACAAAAAGAAACGTATGTAAATGCGACTAGATAGCCGCGGTTTTGACTAGTCAGTCCCGCCTGCTTTTAGCTAGTCGCCCCTGCGACTAGTCAGTGGCGCCGGCGACTAGATAGTCGCACTTGCGAGTAGCCACTCGCGCTTGATAGAATATTGTGATTTATCCGTCGCAGAACTACAAAAAATATTCTGGCGCCAGACGATTTTTGAATGAATTTCTTTATATAAAAAACAAAATTTTCCTTCTTAAATTCATTTTTATAAACTTCATTTACCTTTATTTACTGCATTGTCAATAACCCCGCGAGCAGACGCGTCTGCAGACACCTCACACACGTGGGAATCTATAAAAAAAAACAAAATAAAACGCATGTAAATGCGACTAGCTAGCCGCGATTTCGACTAGCCAGTCCAACCTGCTACTAGCTAGTCGCCCCTGCTAGTAGCCAGTGGCACCGGCGACTGGCCAGTCGCAGCGTTGACTAGCCACTCGCGCCTGATAGAATATTGTGAGTAATAATTCGCAGAACCCCAAAAAAATGCTCTGGCGACAGACGGTTTTTGAATGAATTTCTATATATAAAAAACACATTTTTCCATCTTAAATTCATAATTTTGTTCTGTAGCTACCTTCAATTACTACACAGTCAATCAGCCCGCGAGCAGACGCGTCTTTATACACCAAACACTCGTGGGTAGCTTTGAAAAACAAACAAAAAGAAACGTATGTAAATGCGACTAGATAGCCGCGGTTTTGACTAGTCAGTCCCGCCTGCTTTTAGCTAGTCGCCCCTGCGACTAGTCAGTGGCGCCTGCGACTAGCTAGTCGCACTTGCGAGTAGCCACTCGCGCTTGATAGAATAGTGTGATTTATCCGTCGCAGAACTACAAAAAATATTCTGGCGCCAGACGATTTTTGAATGAATTTCTTTATATAAAAAACAAAATTTTCCTTCTTAAATTCATTTTTATAAACTTTATTTACCTTTATTTACTGCATTGTCAATGACCTCGCGAGCAGACGCGTCTGCAGACACCTCACACACGTGGGAATCTATAAAAAAAAACAAAATAAAACGCATGTAAATGCGACTAGCTAGCCGCGGTTTCGACTAGCCAGTCCAACCTGCTACTAGCTAGTCGCCCCTGCTAGTAGCCAGTGGCACCGGCGACTGGCTAGTCGCAGCGTTGACTAGCCACTCGCGCCTGATAGAATATTGTTAGTAATAATTCGCAGAACCCCAAAAAAATGCTCAGGCGAAAGACGATTTTTCAATGAATTTCTATATATAAAAAACACATTTTTCCATCTTAAATTCATAATTTTGTTCTGTAGCTACCTTCAATTACTACACAGTCAATCAGCCCGCGAGCAGACGCGTCTTTAGACACCAAACACTCGTGGGTAGCTTTGAAAAACAAACAAAAAGAAACGTATGTAAATGCGACTAGATAGCCGCGGTTTTGACTAGTCAGTCCCGCCTGCTTTTAGCTAGTCGCCCCTGCGACTAGTCAGTGGCGCCGGCGACTAGCTAGTCGCACTTGCGAGTAGCCACTTGCGCTTGATAGAATAATGTGATTTATCCGTCGCAGAACTACAAAAAATATTCTGGCGCCAGACGATTTTTGAATGAATTTCTTTATATAAAAAACAAAATTTTCCTTCTTAAATTCATTTTTATAAACTTCATTTACCTTTATTTACTGCATTGTCAATGACCCCGCGAGCAGACGCGTCTGCAGACACCTCACACACGTGGGAATCTATAAAAAAAAACAAAATAAAACGCATGTAAATGCGACTAGCTAGCCGCGATTTCGACTAGCCAGTCCAACCTTCTACTAGCTAGTCGCCCCTGCTAGTAGCCAGTGGCACCGGCGACTGGCCAGTCGCAGCGTTGACTAGCCACTCGCGCCTGATGGAATATTGTGAGTAATAATTCGCAGAACCCCAAAAAAATGCTCTGGCGACAGACGATTTTTGAATGAATTTCTATATATAAAAAACACATTTTTCCATCTTAAATTCATAATTTTGTTCTGTAGCTACCTTCAATTACTACACAGTCAATCAGCCCGCGAGCAGACGCGTCTTTAGACACCAAACACTCGTGGGTAGCTTTGAAAAACAAACAAAAAGAAACGTATGTAAATGCGACTAGATAGCCGCGGTTTTGACTAGTCAGTCCCGCCTGCTTTTAGCTAGTCGCCCCTGCGACTAGTCAGTGGCGCCGGCGACTAGCTAGTCGCACTTGCGAGTAGCCACTCGCGCTTGATAGAATAATGTGATTTATCCGTCGCAGAACTACAAAAAATATTCTGGCGCCAGACGATTTTTGAATGAATTTCTTTATATAAAAAACAAAATTTTCCTTCTTAAATTCATTTTTATAAACTTCATTTACCTTTATTTACTGCATTGTCAATGACCCCGCGAGCAGACGCGTCTGCAGACACCTCACACACGTGGGAATCTATAAAAAAAAAGAAAATAAAACGCATGTAAATGCGACTAGCTAGCCGTGATTTCGACTAGTCAGTCCCGCCTGCTATTAGCTAGTCGCCCCTGCTAGTAGCCAGTGGCACCGGCGACTCGCTAGTTGCAGCGTTGACTAGCCACTCGCGCCTGATAGAATATTGTGAGTAATAATTCGCAGAACCCCAAAAAAATGCTCTGGTGACAGACGATTTTTGAATGAATTTCTATATATAAAAAACACATTTTTCCATCTTAAATTCATAATTTTGTTCTGTAGCTACCTTCAATTACTACACAGTCAATCAGCCCGCGAGCAGACGCGTCTTTATACACCAAACACTCGTGGGTAGCTTTGAAAACCAAACAAAAAGAAACGTATGTAAATGCGACTAGATAGCCGCGGTTTTGACTAGTCAGTCCCGCCTGCTTTTAGCTAGTCGCCCCTGCGACTAGTCAGTGGCGCCGGCGACTAGATAGTCGCACTTGCGAGTAGACACTCGCGCTTGATAGAATATTGTGATTTATCCGTCGCAGAACTACAAAAAATATTCTGGCGCCAGACGATTTTTGAATGAATTTCTTTATATAAAAAACAAAATTTTCCTTCTTAAATTCATTTTTATAAACTTCATTTACCTTTATTTACTGCATTGTCAATGACCCCGCGAGCAGACGCGTCTGCAGACACCTCACACACGTGGGAATCTATAAAAAAAAAACAAAATAAAACGCATGTAAATGCGACTAGCTAGCCGCGATTTCGACTAGCCAGTCCAACCTACTACTAGCTAGTCGCCCCTGCTAGTAGCCAGTGGCAACGGCGACTGGCCAGTCGCAGCGTTGACTAGCCACTCGCGCCTGATAGAATATTGTGAGTAATAATTCGCAGAACCCCAAAAAAATGCTCTGGCGACAGACGGTTTTGAATGAATTTCTATATATAAAAAACACATTTTTCCATCTTAAATTCATAATTTTGTTCTGAAACTACCTTCAATTACTACACAGTCAATCAGCCCGCGAGCAGACGCGTCTTTAGACACCAAACACTCGTGGGTAGCTTTGAAAAACAAACAAAAAGAAACGTATGTAAATGCGACTAGATAGCCGCGGTTTTGACTAGTCAGTCCCGCCTGCTTTTAGCTAGTCGCCCCTGCGACTAGTCAGTGGCGCCGGCGACTAGCTAGTCGCACTTGCGAGTAGCCACTCGCGCTTGATAGAATAATGTGATTTATCCGTCGCAGAACTACAAAAAATATTCTGGCGCCAGACGATTTTTGAATGAATTTCTTTATATAAAAAACAAAATTTTC
This sequence comes from Dryobotodes eremita, assembly GCA_917490735.1. Lineage (NCBI taxonomy): Eukaryota > Metazoa > Arthropoda > Insecta > Lepidoptera > Noctuidae > Dryobotodes > Dryobotodes eremita. The sequence continues at coordinate 77,309 of CAKJSZ010000031.1, read as the reverse complement.
CTTCTTAAATTCATTTTTATAAACTTCATTTACCTTTATTTACTGCATTGTCAATGACCCCGCGAGCAGACGCGTCTGCAGACACCTCACACACGTGGGAATCTATAAAAAAAAAAAAAAAAAAACGCATGTAAATGCGACTAGCTAGCCGTGATTTCGACTAGTCAGTCCCGCCTGCTATTAGCTAGTCGCCCCTGCTAGTAGCCAGTGGCACCGGCGACTCGCTAGTTGCAGCGTTGACTAGCCACTCGCGCCTGATAGAATATTGTGAGTAATAATTCGCAGAACCCCAAAAAAATGCTCTGGTGACAGACGATTTTTGAATGAATTTCTATATATAAAAAACACATTTTTCCATCTTAAATTCATAATTTTGTTCTGTAGCTACCTTCAATTACTACACAGTCAATCAGCCCGCGAGCAGACGCGTCTTTATACACCAAACACTCGTGGGTAGCTTTGAAAAACAAACAAAAAGAAACGTATGTAAATGCGACTAGATAGCCGCGGTTTTGACTAGTCAGTCCCGCCTGCTTTTAGCTAGTCGCCCCTGCGACTAGTCAGTGGCGCCGGCGACTAGATAGTCGCACTTGCGAGTAGACACTCGCGCTTGATAGAATATTGTGATTTATCCGTCGCAGAACTACAAAAAATATTCTGGCGCCAGACGATTTTTGAATGAATTTCTTTATATAAAAAACAAAATTTTCCTTCTTAAATTCATTTTTATAAACTTCATTTACCTTTATTTACTGCATTGTCAATGACCCCGCGAGCAGACGCGTCTGCAGACACCTCACACACGTGGGAATCTATAAAAAAAAAACAAAATAAAACGCATGTAAATGCGACTAGCTAGCCGCGATTTCGACTAGCCAGTCCAACCTACTACTAGCTAGTCGCCCCTGCTAGTAGCCAGTGGCAACGGCGACTGGCCAGTCGCAGCGTTGACTAGCCACTCGCGCCTGATAGAATATTGTGAGTAATAATTCGCAGAACCCCAAAAAAATGCTCTGGCGACAGACGGTTTTGAATGAATTTCTATATATAAAAAACACATTTTTCCATCTTAAATTCATAATTTTGTTCTGAAACTACCTTCAATTACTACACAGTCAATCAGCCCGCGAGCAGACGCGTCTTTAGACACCAAACACTCGTGGGTAGCTTTGAAAAACAAACAAAAAGAAACGTATGTAAATGCGACTAGATAGCCGCGGTTTTGACTAGTCAGTCCCGCCTGCTTTTAGCTAGTCGCCCCTGCGACTAGTCAGTGGCGCCGGCGACTAGCTAGTCGCACTTGCGAGTAGCCACTCGCGCTTGATAGAATAGTGTGATTTATCCGTCGCAGAACTACAAAAAATATTCTGGCGCCAGACGATTTTTGAATGAATTTCTTTATATAAAAAACAAAATTTTCCTTCTTAAATTCATTTTTATAAACTTTATTTACCTTTATTTACTGCATTGTCAATGACCTCGCGAGCAGACGCGTCTGCAGACACCTCACACACGTGGGAATCTATAAAAAAAAACAAAATAAAACGCATGTAAATGCGACTAGCTAGCCGCGGTTTCGACTAGCCAGTCCAACCTGCTACTAGCTAGTCGCCCCTGCTAGTAGCCAGTGGCACCGGCGACTGGCTAGTCGCAGCGTTGACTAGCCACTCGCGCCTGATAGAATATTGTGAGTAATAATTCGCAGAACCCCAAAAAAATGCTCAGGCGAAAGACGATTTTTCAATGAATTTCTATATATAAAAAACACATTTTTCCATCTTAAATTCATAATTTTGTTCTGTAGCTACCTTCAATTACTACACAGTCAATCAGCCCGCGAGCAGACGCGTCTTTAGACACCAAACACTCGTGGGTAGCTTTGAAAAACAAACAAAAAAAAACGTATGTAAATGCGACTAGATAGCCGCGGTTTTGACTAGTCAGTCCCGCCTGCTTTTAGCTAGTCACCCCTGCGACTAGTCAGTGGCGCCGGCGACTAGCTAGTCGCACTTGCGAGTAGCCACTCGCGCTTGATAGAATAGTGTGATTTATCCGTCGCGGAACTACAAAAAATATTCTGGCGCCAGACGATTTTTGAATGAATTTCTTTATATAAAAAACAAAATTTTCCTTCTTACATTCATTTTTATAAACTTCATTTACCTTTATTTACTGCATTGTCAATGACCCCGCGAGCAGACGCGTCTGCAGACACCTCACACACGTGGGAATCTATAAAAAAAAACAAAATAAAACGCATGTAAATGCGACTAGCTAGCCGCGATTTCGACTAGCCAGTCCAACCTTCTACTAGCTAGACACCCCTGCTAGTAGCCAGTGGCACCGGCGACTGGCCAGTCGCAGCGTTGACTAGCCACTCGCGCCTGATGGAATATTGTGAGTAATAATTCGCAGAACCCCAAAAAAATGCTCTGGCGACAGACGATTTTTGAATGAATTTCTATATATAAAAAACACATTTTTCCATCTTAAATTCATAATTTTGTTCTGTAGCTACCTTCAATTACTACACAGTCAATCAGCCCGCGAGCAGACGCGTCTTTAGACACCAAACACTCGTGGGTAGCTTTGAAAAACAAACAAAAAGAAACGTATGTAAATGCGACTAGATAGCCGCGGTTTTGACTAGTCAGTCCCGCCTGCTTTTAGCTAGTCGCCCCTGCGACTAGTCAGTGGCGCCGGCGACTAGCTAGTCGCACTTGCGAGTAGCCACTCGCGCTTGATAGAATAATGTGATTTATCCGTCGCAGAACTACAAAAAATATTCTGGCGCCAGACGATTTTTGAATGAATTTCTTTATATAAAAAACAAAATTTTCCTTCTTAAATTCATTTTTATAAACTTCATTTACCTTTATTTACTGCATTGTCAATGACCCCGCGAGCAGACGCGTCTGCAGACACCTCACACACGTGGGAATCTATAAAAAAAAACAAAATAAAACGCATGTAAATGCGACTAGCTAGCCGCGATTTCGACTAGCCAGTCCAACCTACTACTAGCTAGTCGCCCCTGCTAGTAGCCAGTGGCACCGGCGACTGGCCAGTCGCAGCGTTGACTAGCCACTCGCGCCTGATAGAATATTGTGAGTAATAATTCGCAGAACCCCAAAAAAATGCTCAGGCGAAAGACGATTTTTCAATGAATTTCTTTATATAAAAACACATTTTTCCATCTTAAATTCATAATTTTGTTCTGTAGCTACCTTCAATTACTACACAGTCAATCAGCCCGCGAGCAGACGCGTCTTTAGACACCAAACACTCGTGGGTAGCTTTGAAAAACAAACAAAAAGAAACGTATGTAAATGCGACTAGATAGCCGCGGTTTTGACTAGTCAGTCCCGCCTGCTTTTAGCTAGTCGCCCCTGCGTCTAGTCAGTGGCGCCGGCGATAAGCTAGTCGCACTTGCGAGTAGCCACTCGCGCTTGATAGAATATTGTGATTTATCCGTCGCAGGACTACAAAAAATATTCTGGCGCCTGACGATTTTTGAATGAATTTCTTTATATAAAAAACAAAATTTTCCTTCTTAAATTCATTTTTATAAACTTCATTTACCTTTATTTACTGCATTGTCAATGACCCCGCGAGCAGACGCGTCTGCAGACACCTCACACACGTGGGAATCTATAAAAAAAAACAAAATAAAACGCATGTAAATGCGACTAGCTAGCCGCGATTTCGACTAGCCAGTCCAACCTTCTACTAGCTAGTCGCCCCTGCTAGTAGCCAGTGGCACCGGCGACTGGCCAGTCGCAGCGTTGACTAGCCACTCGCGCCTGATGGAATATTGTGAGTAATAATTCGCAGAACCCCAAAAAAATGCTCTGGCGATAGACGATTTTTGAATGAATTTCTATATATAAAAAACACATTTTTCCATCTTAAATTCATAATTTTGTTCTGTAGCTACCTTCAATTACTACACAGTCAATCAGCCCGCGAGCAGACGCGTCTTTAGACACCAAACACTCGTGGGTAGCTTTGAAAAACAAACAAAAAGAAACGTATGTAAATGCGACTAGATAGCCGCGGTTTTGACTAGTCAGTCCCGCCTGCTTTTAGCTAGTCGCCCCTGCGTCGAGTCAGTGGCGCCGGCGATTAGCTAGTCGCACTTGCGAGTAGCCACTCGCGCTTGATAGAATATTGTGATTTATCCGTCGCAGGACTACAAAAAATATTCTGGCGCCTGACGATTTTTGAATGAATTTCTTTATATAAAAAACAAAATTTTCCTTCTTAAATTCATTTTTATAAACTTCATTTACCTTTATTTACTGCATTGTCAATGACCCCGCGAGGAGACGCGTCTGCAGACACCTCACACACGTGGGAATCTATAAAAAAAACAAAATAAAACGCATGTAAATGCGACTAGCTAGCCGCGATTTCGACTAGCCAGTCCAACCTTCTACTAGCTAGTCGCCCCTGCTAGTAGCCAGTGGCACCGGCGACTGGCCAGTCGCAGCGTTGACTAGCCACTCGCGCCTGATGGAATATTGTGAGTAATAATTCGCAGAACCCCAAAAAAATGCTCTGGCGACAGACGATTTTTGAATGAATTTCTATATATAAAAAACACATTTTTCCATCTTAAATTCATAATTTTGTTCTGTAGCTACCTTCAATTACTACACAGTCAATCAGCCCGCGAGCAGACGCGTCTTTAGACACCAAACACTCGTGGGTAGCTTTGAAAAACAAACAAAAAGAAACGTATGTAAATGCGACTAGATAGCCGCGGTTTTGACTAGTCAGTCCCGCCTGCTTTTAGGTAGTCACCCCTGCGACTAGTCAGTGGCGCCGGCGACTAGCTAGTCGCACTTGCGAGTAGCCACCCGCGCTTGATAGAATAGTGTGATTTATTCGTCGCAGAACTACAAAAAATATTCTGGCGCCAGACGATTTTTGAATGAATTTCTTTATATAAAAAACAAAATTTTCCTTCTTAAATTAATTTTTTAAACTTCATTTACTTTTATTTACTGCATTGTCAATGACCCCGCGAGCAGACGCGTCTGCAGACACCTCACACACGTGGGAATCTATAAAAAAAAACAAAATAAAACGCATGTAAATGCGACTAGCTAGCCGCGATTTCGACTAGTCAGTCCCGCCTGCTACTAGCTAGTCGCCCCTGCTAGTAGTCAGTGGCACCGGCGACTGGCTAGTCCCAGCGTCGACTAGCCACTCGCACCTAATAGAATATTGTGAGTTAGATCAGGCGACAGACGATTTTTTAATGAATTTCTATATATAAAATACACATTTTTCCATCTTAAATTCATAATTTTGTTCTGTAGCTACCTTCAATTACTACACAGTCATTCAGCCCGCGAGCAGACGCGTCTTTAGACACCAAACACTCGTGGGTAGCTTTGAAAAACAAACAAAAAGAAACGTATGTAAATGCGACTAGATAGCCGCGGTTTTGACTAGTCAGTTCCGCCTGCTTTTAGCTAGTCACCCCTACGACTAGTCAGTGGCGCCGGCGACTAGCTAGTCGCACTTGCGAGTAGCCACTCGCGCTTGATAGAATAGTGTGATTTTTTTTTTTTTTTTTTATTCTGTTTTATTTATGGAGGGTTTAATCATAAACTGATTATGCCACCCTCATCGGTACAAACAATTAGTCCTTATAATCTAAATCCTATTTTTGCTAACTTATACAAGCGTCTTGCATCCTTTGATATAGGGGACGCAAGAATGCTGTTACACCTCCCAACATCGAGTGACTTATTTAATAATGTGATTCTTGCGGCCTCATTCCGGACGCATTCCATCAAGATATGGTAAGTGTCTTCTACTGTATTACACTCCGGACAATTTGGTGAAGCCACTTTACCCATGAGAAACGAAAAGCTGTTCATTGGAATGTGTCCCGAGCGAAGTCGAAGAGCCATTACAATTTCCGGACGACTCATGTTTGCGTGGTCAAACCATGAACAACGAGAAAGTGTTGGTTGGATCGTCCGATACCAGATTCCCTTGCTCAGCGACCTCTGATCGAAGTGCTCGTGCCACATTTTAGTGCCTTCTTCTTTAACCAAACACAAATAATCACTGTGCACGGGAAAACGTGGACAAACCAACCCATCATCACAAGCATCCTTCGCCAATCGATCCACCACTTCATTATCTTCTAAGCCAACATGAGCTGGTATCCATTGCAGTACAATATTCATGTTCTTAGAGATAAGTTTACAAATAGATTTGATCACGCTGTAAGCAATTGGAGTACCCCGAAAACTCGAGGTACACCGAGCCAAATGTTGAAGAGCGCTTCTTGAATCACTCAAAATTACATAATTTCCGCATTCAAATGAGTCAATGTAGGATAATGCTTCATCTATTGCCACAAGTTCAGTACACATTATATTGCATTTTGAGTTTACCTTTAATTGCACTGAAATTTTAGTTTGTGGATCGAAAAACGCTGCTCCTGAATTTATTTTGCCTTTGGATCCATCTGTGTATATTCTGTAGAAACCTGAGTACGTGTTATTTAGAAATATAGTACAAAGCTCACTTAGTTTCGCATTTTGGTAGTACTTTTTAGCCGCAACCAAACCATCTACTCTAGGAAATATGACTTGAGACAGATCAATCCGGTGAACCCAAGTGTCCAAAGAGAACATTTCAAGCTTTGGGCTCGTGTAGACAGGAAGCAATTCAAGAGACTTATGAATTTTGACTAATAATGGCACCTTTCTTCTCCAGTGTGATTGTTGACAATGTACTTGCAGCTCTTCTATCACATCAATGATGTTATTATCAGCGTATGATTTTATTTTAAGCCAAAATTTACCCGCTAGGTAGTATCTGCGAAACTTCAACGGTTGCAGGTTTAGTTCGTTTTCCATTACGTGAATCGCTGTAGTTCTAATAAAGCCACCAATAACCCTCATGCAAACGTTTTGGACCCTGTCTAATTTAGTTAGGTGAGTCTCACAGCTACTGTCATAAAGAAAACAAGCGTAATCGATTCTACTCCGAATTGTTGAGATGTATAACCGTCTCAGATGTTTGGGGTGTACTCCCCATCCAGATCCAGAAAGAACTTTAAAAACATTAACTAATTTTAACACTTTCTCTCGAGTCTCATTGATATGCTTAGCCCACCTAAGTGATCGGTCAAGCCAAACCCCTAAATACTTTACATTGTGTACCACCGGCAGCGATATCTCATTAATTTTTAAAGTAACTGTCTCTCTTGCCACACCGTTCTTGAAAATACAGACACTGCTTTTCAGAGGGGAAATCTCAAGACCCAAATCCAAAAGAAGTTTTGTCATCTTATTTAAAGCGGGCTGTAATCGTTGTTGGGCCAAAAAGACATCACTGCATGTGGTATACAATACAAAATCGTCCGCATACTGCGACAGAAACAAGTCCCCACTACTATGACATATATCCATGGTTGCTAAATTAAAAAGTAAGGGTGACAATGGATCGCCTTGTGCCAATCCCCGACCGGAGGTGCGACTAATAACGTGATTACCTACTCTAGTTTTAAGGTTTCTCAGCTTGAGAAAGTTCCAGATGTAATTACAAATCCTTGGTCCTACACCAATTCGTTCCATGATTTTCAATAGACCTTCGACGTTTACGTAGTTATATGCGTTATTAATATCTATGAAAACAGCCGCCGTAATAAGTTTTTTAGAAAAGCCAATTTGAATGCGAGATACTAAAACGGATAAATTATCTACAGTTGAACGGCATTTTCTAAAACCTGTAGTGTTATTTGATAAAAACATATGTTTTTCAATAAACCACTCTAATCTGTTCATTAAAATGTTATGAAAAACTTTACAGACGCATGAGATCATTGAAATAGGACGAAGAGATGCTAAACTTTGGGGGTCCCTTCCCGGTTTAGGAATGGGCACAATTACAATATCGCGCCATTGTTTAGGAACAAAACCCGAAATGAAAATCCCATTATACAGTTGAATTAATATCTTTTTACCACTTTGTGGTAAACTCTTGATCATGGAGTAAGAAATATTGTCGTCTCCAGGTGCACTATCTTTAGAACGGACACATTTATGAAATTCCGATGGAGCAACAACAGCATCAAGTTCAGAAGCATTCATGTCAAAAGCCAGGTCGCTCGGGGATACAAAGTCCGGCGTCAAACTACGAAGCAGATCAGTAGCCTTGTGTTTATCTATGTAATGTGTTGAATATTTGTGTCCCTTCAGCCACTTCATTTTCCGCCATACGGTAGACTGAGATGTAGAATAGTCCAATGAAGAACAAAAGTCACCAAACCCTTTACTTTTAGCTTCGCGAATCATTTTCTGGGATTCGCAAATCTTATTTTGTAATGTTTCATAATTTTGAGGGTTTGGATTACGTCTGAATTTAGATAACGCTAATCTACGCTCAGCCACACATTTAGACAACTTAGGCTTCCAATAAGGTTTGGGCAAAAATTTACTATCTGGATTAAGGTTTATCTTGACTGAAGGAATACAAACATCGGCGGCCAAGTTCAAATAATCAATGAATCTGTCATAATCGCCCTGTAAGTCTCCCGAGAATATAAAATCTAGAAATAAGGTGTTGAGTAGATTACTGTATAAAGTCCAATCAGCATTTTTGAAATTCTTGCGGACTAATGGCGAAGGGCTCGACTGAATATTCGAAGTGATTTTAATAGCCCTATGGTCACTGCCTAATGTTTCATTCATGACGGACCAATCGAACATCAAAGCTATATCAGATGATACCAAAGAAATGTCGGGAGCGGACTTTTGACATTCCAAGTTAACCATTTTTATTCGGGTTGGGCTACCATTATTTAAAGTAACAAAATTATTGTCCATTAATGCTTCAAAAATTTGAACGCCCCTACCATCCGTTTTATGTGACCAATTAGAATGGTGCCCATTCAAATCTCCGAGAATGATCGTATTTTTAGTAAAAATAGAAAGCATAGCATCCCAATCGGCTTGAGAAGTTCTGATCGACGGAGGACAATAAACAGAAGCAATATTTTTGATGGCGCCACAGTTGAATACTTTTACGCAAACTAATTCCATACCTTGGTTACCGAGTTGGACCTCATACATTTGAGATTTTATTGATTTGTGAGTAAGAATTGCAACCCCTCCGTATCCATCAAACCTGTCTCTCCGATAGATTGTGTAGTTGCTCAGCCGCATGTAAGTTTCTGTATCCAGCCATGTCTCACTTATCGCTGCAATGTGTATGTGTTCCTGATTCAACAGTTGTCCCAATAAAATTAGTTTAGGTTTTACGCTTTGAGCATTCCATTGAAGAATGTTTAGTTTGATACTAGTTTTGTTGTTATCCATTAAATAATTCAAACAGTTTCTTCATCATTCGCCAATCAGACACGTTATCAACAACCACTAAAATCAACCATTCTACACAACATTGAACCGACATTTTAATTTTTTCCGCTACAGAACGCCTCTTCAAAAATACGATCTCCTTTAGTCTAGCTATAAGCTCATCAAAATGCACCTCTCTCTTTTGAGACACGTCGGGTTCATCACGATTGCTTGATTCCTTCGAATTCGCCATTTCCGCCTCCATTGGTAACCAGTGGGTCCAATCATCTTCTTTAGAAACCTGTGTTTTTTCGTTAGCTTTAGCACTTTTTTGTTTTTTTATAGTGGGTGGACTATGAACAATCGCCTTAGTTTTGACGGCCCCTGCAAATACAGGTAAGCTTGATCTCTCTGTGGGCTCGATGTTGTTATGCATCGGAGGAAACAAATTAGCCATGTTAGCGACGTTAATAGGTTCCGTTCTTTCTCTGTGCGGAGAAGGATGTACATATAACGATAAAGCCTTCCTATAAGTACAATTAAACTCTGCCATAAGCTCTTTGAGTTTCTTTTCTTTTAAATATGCAGGGCAAATTTTAGACAACGCCATGTGTTCTCCGCCACAGTTTAAGCATTTGAATCTTTGTATGTCGCAGTTTGGATGATTACTACCACATTTTGGGCACAGTATATTTTTAGATGGGCATACTCTCGCTGTATGCCCGAACTTCCAACAACGTGAGCACTGCGACACGGGGAATACAAATGGCTCCACCTTAATCCTCAAACCCTCTGCGTAAACATATGCTGGCAACAAGTCTCCTTTGAAACACAGCCGAACTGCTTCACTCGTAATCCATAAATCTTCTGGCGACTCATTAATATTCCGTCTCTTTAGTCGCTGCAATGAAACTAACTCAAAGATCTCTGGGCAAGTTATACAAGTCTTAAGGTCATCTTCAGTTAATTCGAGATCCACGTCTTTGATGACACCATATGAATAAGTTTTGATATCCGGTCTACTAAATCTCCAGCCCATATCTATAAGATCCTTACAAGTTTCTAGCTTAATTGCGCTAAACTCGTTTGTACAATCAATACGAACCTTGTAATTATTTAAGTATTTTACCTTTGTTATATCTTTAATACCTTTATTTTTAAATAATCTTGCAAGGGCAAATTGCCTTGGTAGTTTTTCTTTAGAGGAAACGTAAAGCTCAACACTACTTCCCTTAGCCTTCTTCTCCTTATTTTGTACTAATGTCCATTCAGTCTCATCCTCCTCTCTGTCTCGTTTTATCGGTCTCATCGGATCTTCATTTATTACCACTTCCATATTACATTGCTTCACCACGTCTTGTTCCACTATGGAATTGTTGCTGCTAGTCAAAACACTCCTTGCATCAACATTTTCGTTAAAAAGTTCATTATCATCCTCCATTGTAAACAATTATTCGAATAGACATAATATTCTATTAGTTAACGATGTGCTAGTACGATTCAAGGTCAACGACGCAAACCGAGAACAACAAGCTCATTTACTAATGAGGTGCGAATATCGTTTACTGCACGCGTCCGTTCGAAACGAATGCCGCTGCGGAACTGTAGTGTGATTTATCCGTCGCAGAACTACAAAAAATATTCTGGCGCCAGACGATTTTTGAATGAATTTCTTTATATAAAAAACAAAATTTTCCTTCTTAAATTCATTTTTATAAACTTCATTTACTTTTATTTACTGCATTGTCAATGACCTCGCGAGCAGACGCGTCTGCAGACACCTCACACACGTGGGAATCTATAAAAAAAAAAAAAAAAAAAACGCATGTAAATGCGACTAGATAGCCGCGGTTTTGACTAGTCAGTCCCGCCTGCTTTTAGGTAGTCACCCCTGCGACTAGTCAGTGGCGCCGGCGACTAGATAGTCGCACTTGCGAGTAGCCACTCGCGCTTGATAGAATATTGTGATTTATCCGTCGCAGAACTACAAAAAATATTCTGGCGCCAGACGATTTTTGAATGAATTTCTTTATATAAAAAACAAAATTTTCCTTCTTAAATTCATTTTTATAAACTTCATTTACCTTTATTTACTGCATTGTCAATGACCTCGCGAGCAGACGCGTCTGCAGACACCTCACACACGTGGGAATCTATAAAAAAAAACAAAATAAAACGCATGTAAATGCGACTAGATAGCCGCGGTTTTGACTAGTCAGTCCCGCCTGCTTTTAGGTAGTCACCCCTGCGACTAGTCAGTGGCGCCGGCGACTAGCTAGTCGCAGCGTTGACTAGCCACTCGCGCCTGATAGAATATTGTGAGTAATAATTCGCAGAACCCCAAAAAAATGCTCAGGCGAAAGACGATTTTTCAATGAATTTCTATATATAAAAAACACATTTTTCCATCTTAAGTTCATAATTTTGTTCTGAAGCTACCTTCAATTACTACACAGTCAATCAGCCCGCGAGCAGACGCGTCTTTAGACACCAAACACTCGTGGGTAGCTTTGAAAAACAAACAAAAAGAAACGTATGTAAATGCGACTAGATAGCCGCGGTTTTGACTAGTCAGTCCCACCTGCTTTTAGCTAGTCGCCCCTGCGACTAGTCAGTGGCGCAAGCGACTAGCTAGTCGCACTTGCGGTAGCCACTCGCGCTTGATAGAATAGTGTGATTTATCCGTCGCAGAACTACAAAAAATATTCTGGCGCCAGACGATTTTTGAATGAATTTCTTTACATAAAAAACAAAATTTTCCTTCTTAAATTCATTTTTATAAACTTCATTTACCTTTATTTACTGCATTGTCAATGACCCCGCGAGCAGACGCGTCTGCAGACACCTCACACACGTGGGAATCTATAAAAAAAAACAAAATAAAACGCATGTAAATGCGACTAGCTAGCCGCGATTTCGACTAGTCAGTCCCGCCTGCTACTAGCTAGTCGCCCCTGCTAGTAGCCAGTGGCACCGGCGACTCGCTAGTTGCAGCGTTGACTAGCCACTCGCGCCTGATAGAATATTGTGAGTAATAATTCGCAGAAGCCCAAAAAAATGCTCAGGCGAAAGACGATTTTTGAATGAATTTCTATATATAAAAAACACATTTTTCCATCTTAAATTCATAATTTTGTTCTGTAGCTACCTTCAATTACTACACAGTCAATCAGCCCGCGAGCAGACGCGTCTTTAGACACCAAACACTCGTGGGTAGCTTTGAAAAACAAACAAAAAGAAACGTATGTAAATGCGACTAGATAGCCGCGGTTTTGACTAGTCAGTCCCGCCTTCTTTTAGCTAGTCGCCCCTGTGACTATTCAGTGGCGCCGGCGATTAGCTAGTCGCACTTGCGAGTAGCCACTCGCGCTTGATAGAATATTGTTATTTATCCGTCGCAGAACTACAAAAAATATTCTGGCGCCAGACGATTTTTGAATGAATTTCTTTATATAAAAAACAAAATTTTCCTTCTTAAATTCATTTTTATAAACTTCATTTACCTTTATTTACTGCATTGTCAATGACCCCGCGAGCAGACGCGTCTGCAGACACCTCACACACGTGGGAATCTATAAAAAAAAACTAAATAAAACGCATGTAAATGCGACTAGCTAGCCGCGATTTCGACTAGTCAGTCCCGCCTGCTACTAGCTAGTCGCCCCTGCTAGTAGCCAGTGGCACCGGCGACTGGCCAGTCGCAGCGTTGACTAGCCACTCGCGCCTGATAGAATATTGTAAGTAATAATTCGCAGAACCCCAAAAAAATGCTCTGGCGACAGACGATTTTTCAATGAATTTCTATATATAAAAAACACATTTTTCCATCTTAAATTCATAATTTTGTTCTGTAGCTACCTTCAATTACTACACAGTCAATCAGCCCGCGAGCAGACGCGTCTTTAGACACCAAACACTCGTGGGTAGCTTTGAAAAACAAACAAAAAGAAACGTATGTAAATGCGACTAGATAGCCGCGGTTTTGACTAGTCAGTCCCGCCTGCTTTTAGGTAGTCACCCCTGCGACTAGTCAGTGGCGCCGGCGACTAGCTAGTCGCACTTGCGAGTAGCCACCCGCGCTTGATAGAATAGTGTGATTTATTCGTCGCAGAACTACAAAAAATATTCTGGCGCCAGACGATTTTTGAATGAATTTCTTTATATAAAAAACAAAATTTTCCTTCTTAAATTCATTTTTATAAACTTCATTTACCTTTATTTACTGCATTGTCAATGACCCCGCGAGCAGACGCGTCTGCAGACACCTCACACACGTGGGAATCTATAAAAAAAAACAAAATAAAACGCATGTAAATGCGACTAGCTAGCCGCGATTTCGACTAGTCAGTCCCGCCTGCTACTAGCTAGTCGCCCCTGCTAGTAGTCAGTGGCACCGGCGACTGGCTAGTCCCGGCGTCGACTAGCCACTCGCACCTAATAGAATATTGTGAGTTAGATCAGGCGACAGACGATTTTTTAATGAATTTCTATATATAAAATACACATTTTTCCATCTTAAATTCATAATTTTGTTCTGTAGCTACCTTCAATTACTACACAGTCAATCAGCCCGCGAGCAGACGCGTCTTTAGACACCAAACACTCGTGGGTAGCTTTGAAAACCAAACAAAAAGAAACGTATGTAAATGCGACTAGATAGCCGCGGTTTTGACTAGTCAATTCCGCCTGCTTTTAGCTAGTCACCCCTACGACTAGTCAGTGGCGCCGGCGACTAGCTAGTCGCACTTGCGAGTAGCCACTCGCGCTTGATAGAATAGTGTGATTTATCCGTCGCAGAACTACAAAAAATATTCTGGCGCCAGACGATTTTTGAATGAATTTCTTTATATAAAAAACAAAATTTTCCTTCTTAAATTCATTTTTATAAACTTCATTTACCTTTATTTACTGCATTGTCAATGACCTCGCGAGCAGACGCGTCTGCAGACACCTCACACACGTGGGAATCTATAAAAAAAAACAAAATAAAACGCATGTAAATGCGACTAGATAGCCGCGGTTTTGACTAGTCAGTCCCGCCTGCTTTTAGGTAGTCACCCCTGCGACTAGTCAGTGGCGCCGGCGACTAGCTAGTCGCAGCGTTGACTAGCCACTCGCGCCTGATAGAATATTGTGAGTAATAATTCGCAGAACCCCAAAAAAATGCTCAGGCGAAAGACGATTTTTCAATGAATTTCTATATATAAAAAACACATTTTTCCATCTTAAATTCATAATTTTGTTCTGTAGCTACCTTCAATTACTACACAGTCAATCAGCCCGCGAGCAGACGCGTCTTTAGACACCAAACACTCGTGGGTAGCTTTGAAAAAGAAACAAAAAGAAAAGTATGTAAATGCGACTAGATAGCCGCGGTTTTGACTAGTCAGTCCCGCCTGCTTTTAGCTAGTCGCCCCTGCGACTAGTCAGTGGCGCCGGCGACTAGATAGTCGCACTTGCGAGTAGCCACTCGCGCTTGATAGAATATTGTGATTTATCCGTCGCAGAACTACAAAAAATATTCTGGCGCCAGACGATTTTTGAATGAATTTCTTTATATAAAAAACAAAATTTTCCTTCTTAAATTCATTTTTATAAACTTCATTTACCTTTATTTACTGCATTGTCAATGACCCCGCGAGCAGACGCGTCTGCAGACACCTCACACACGTGGGAATCTATAAAAAAAAACAAAATAAAACGCATGTAAATGCGACTAGCTAGCCGCGATTTCGACTAGTCAGTCCCGCCTGCTACTAGCTAGTCGCCCCTGCTAGTAGCCAGTGGCACCGGCGACTCGCTAGTTGCAGCGTTGACTAGCCACTCGCGCCTGATAGAATATTGTGAGTAATAATTCGCAGAAGCCCAAAAAAATGCTCAGGCGAAAGACGATTTTTGAATGAATTTCTATATATAAAAAACACATTTTTCCATCTTAAATTCATAATTTTGTTCTGTAGCTACCTTCAATTACTACACAGTCAATCAGCCCGCGAGCAGACGCGTCTTTAGACACCAAACACTCGTGGGTAGCTTTGAAAAACAAACAAAAAGAAACGTATGTAAATGCGACTAGATAGCCGCGGTTTTGACTAGTCAGTCCCGCCTTCTTTTAGCTAGTCGCCCCTGTGACTATTCAGTGGCGCCGGCGATTAGCTAGTCGCACTTGCGAGTAGCCACTCGCGCTTGATAGAATATTGTTATTTATCCGTCGCAGAACTACAAAAAATATTCTGGCGCCAGACGATTTTTGAATGAATTTCTTTATATAAAAAACAAAATTTTCCTTCTTAAATTCATTTTTATAAACTTCATTTACCTTTATTTACTGCATTGTCAATGACCCCGCGAGCAGACGCGTCTGCAGACACCTCACACACGTGGGAATCTATAAAAAAAAACAAAATAAAACGCATGTAAATGCGACTAGCTAGCCGCGATTTCGACTAGTCAGTCCCGCCTGCTACTAGCTAGTCGCCCCTGCTAGTAGCCAGTGGCACCGGCGACTGGCCAGTCGCAGCGTTGACTAGCCACTCGCGCCTGATAGAATATTGTAAGTAATAATTCGCAGAACCCCAAAAAAATGCTCTGGCGACAGACGATTTTTGAATGAATTTCTATATATAAAAAACACATTTTTCCATCTTAAATTCATAATTTTGTTCTGTAGCTACCTTCAATTACTACACAGTCAATCAGCCCGCGAGCAGACGCGTCTTTAGACACCAAACACTCGTGGGTAGCTTTGAAAAACAAACAAAAAGGAACGTATGTAAATGCGACTAGATAGCCGCGGTTTTGACTAGTCAGTCCCGCCTGCTTTTAGGTAGTCACCCCTGCGACTAGTCAGTGGCGCCGGCGACTAGCTAGTCGCACTTGCGAGTAGCCACCCGCGCTTGATAGAATAGTGTGATTTATTCGTCGCAGAACTACAAAAAATATTCTGGCGCCAGACGATTTTTGAATGAATTTCTTTATATAAAAAACAAAATTTTCCTTCTTAAATTCATTTTTATAAACTTCATTTACCTTTATTTACTGCATTGTCAATGACCCCGCGAGCAGACGCGTCTGCAGACACCTCACACACGTGGGAATCTATAAAAAAAAACAAAATAAAACGCATGTAAATGCGACTAGCTAGCCGCGATTTCGACTAGTCAGTCCCGCCTGCTACTAGCTAGTCGCCCCTGCTAGTAGTCAGTGGCACCGGCGACTGGCTAGTCCCGACGTCGACTAGCCACTCGCACCTAATAGAATATTGTGAGTTAGATCAGGCGACAGACGATTTTTTAATGAATTTCTATATATAAAATACACATTTTTCCATCTTAAATTCATAATTTTGTTCTGTAGCTACCTTCAATTACTACACAGTCAATCAGCCCGCGAGCAGACGCGTCTTTAGACACCAAACACTCGTGGGTAGCTTTGAAAACCAAACAAAAAGAAACGTATGTAAATGCGACTAGATAGCCGCGGTTTTGACTAGTCAATTCCGCCTGCTTTTAGCTAGTCACCCCTACGACTAGTCAGTGGCGCCGGCGACTAGCTAGTCGCACTTGCGAGTAGCCACTCGCGCTTGATAGAATAGTGTGATTTATCCGTCGCAGAACTACAAAAAATATTCTGGCGCCAGACGATTTTTGAATGAATTTCTTTATATAAAAAACAAAATTTTCCTTCTTAAATTCATTTTTATAAACTTCATTTACCTTTATTTACTGCATTGTCAATGACCTCGCGAGCAGACGCGTCTGCAGACACCTCACACACGTGGGAATCTATAAAAAAAAACAAAATAAAACGCATGTAAATGCGACTAGATAGCCGCGGTTTTGACTAGTCAGTCCCGCCTGCTTTTAGGTAGTCACCCCTGCGACTAGTCAGTGGCGCCGGCGACTAGCTAGTCGCAGCGTTGACTAGCCACTCGCGCCTGATAGAATATTGTGAGTAATAATTCGCAGAACCCCAAAAAAATGCTCTGGCGACAGACGATTTTTGAATGAATTTCTATATATAAAAAACACATTTTTCCATCTTAAATTCATAATTTTGTTCTGTAGCTACCTTCAATTACTACACAGTTAATCAGCCCGCGAGCAGACGCGTCTTTAGACACCAAACACTCGTGGGTAGCTTTGAAAAACAAACAAAAAGAAACGTATGTAAATGCGACTAGATAGCCGCGGTTTTGACTAGTCAGTCCCGCCTGCTTTTAGCTAGTCGCCCCTGCGACTAGTCAGTGGCGCCGTCGACTAGCTAGTCGCACTTGCGAGTAGCCACCCGCGCTTGATAGAATAGTGTGATTTATTCGTCGCAGAACTACAAAAAATATTCTGGCGCCAGACGATTTTTGAATGAATTTCTTTATATAAAAAACAAAATTTTCCTTCTTAAATTCATTTTTATAAACTTCATTTACCTTTATTTACTGCATTGTCAATGACCTCGCGAGCAGACGCGTCTGCAGACACCTCACACACGTGGGAATCTATAAAAAAAAACAAAATAAAACGCATGTAAATGCGACTAGATAGCCGCGGTTTTGACTAGTCAGTCCCGCCTGCTTTTAGGTAGTCACCCCTGCGACTAGTCAGTGGCGCCGGCGACTAGCTAGTCGCAGCGTTGACTAGCCACTCGCGCCTGATAGAATATTGTGAGTAATAATTCGCAGAACCCCAAAAAAATGCTCAGGCGAAAGACGATTTTTCAATGAATTTCTATATATAAAAAACACATTTTTCCATCTTAAATTCATAATTTTGTTCTGTAGCTACCTTCAATTACTACACAGTCAATCAGCCCGCGAGCAGACGCGTCTTTAGACACCAAACACTCGTGGGTAGCTTTGAAAAAGAAACAAAAAGAAACGTATGTAAATGCGACTAGATAGCCGCGGTTTTGACTAGTCAGTCCCGCCTGCTTTTAGCTAGTCGCCCCTGCGACTAGTCAGTGACGCCGGCGACTAGATAGTCGCACTTGCGAGTAGCCACTCGCGCTTGATAGAATATTGTGATTTATCCGTCGCAGAACTACAAAAAATATTCTGGCGCCAGACGATTTTTGAATGAATTTCTTTATATAAAAAACAAAATTTTCCTTCTTAAATTCATTTTTATAAACTTCATTTACCTTTATTTACTGCATTGTCAATGACTTCGCGAGCAGACGCGTCTGCAGACACCTCACACACGTGGGAATCTATAAAAAAAAACAAAATAAAACGCATGTAAATGCGACTAGCTAGCCGCGATTTCGACTAGTCAGTCCCGCCTGCTACTAGCTAGTCGCCCCTGCTAGTAGCCAGTGGCACCGGCGACTCGCTAGTTGCAGCGTTGACTAGCCACTCGCGCCTGATAGAATATTGTGAGTAATAATTCGCAGAAGCCCAAAAAAATGCTCAGGCGAAAGACGATTTTTGAATGAATTTCTATATATAAAAAACACATTTTTCCATCTTAAATTCATAATTTTGTTCTGTAGCTACCTTCAATTACTACACAGTCAATCAGCCCGCGAGCAGACGCGTCTTTAGACACCAAACACTCGTGGGTAGCTTTGAAAAACAAACAAAAAGAAACGTATGTAAATGCGACTAGATAGCCGCGGTTTTGACTAGTCAGTCCCGCCTTCTTTTAGCTAGTCGCCCCTGTGACTATTCAGTGGCGCCGGCGATTAGCTAGTCGCACTTGCGAGTAGCCACTCGCGCTTGATAGAATATTGTTATTTATCCGTCGCAGAACTACAAAAAATATTCTGGCGCCAGACGATTTTTGAATGAATTTCTTTATATAAAAAACAAAATTTTCCTTCTTAAATTCATTTTTATAAACTTCATTTACCTTTATTTACTGCATTTTCAATGACCCCGCGAGCAGACGCGTCTGCAGACACCTCACACACGTGGGAATCTATAAAAAAAAACAAAATAAAACGCATGTAAATGCGACTAGCTAGCCGCGATTTCGACTAGTCAGTCCCGCCTGCTACTAGCTAGTCGCCCCTGCTAGTAGCCAGTGGCACCGGCGACTGGCCAGTCGCAGCGTTGACTAGCCACTCGCGCCTGATAGAATATTGTAAGTAATAATTCGCAGAACCCCAAAAAAATGCTCTGGCGACAGACGATTTTTGAATGAATTTCTTTATATAAAAAACAAAATTTTCCTTCTTAAATTCATTTTTATAAACTTCATTTACCTTTATTTACTGCATTGTCAATGACCCCGCGAGCAGACGCGTCTGCAGACACCTCACACACGTGGGAATCTATAAAAAAAAACAAAATAAAACGCATGTAAATGCGACTAGCTAGCCGCGATTTCGACTAGTCAGTCCCGCCTGCTACTAGCTAGTCGCCCCTGCTAGTAGTCAGTGGCACCGGCGACTGGCTAGTCCCGGCGTCGACTAGCCACTCGCACCTAATAGAATATTGTGAGTTAGATCAGGCGACAGACGATTTTTTAATGAATTTCTATATATAAAATACACATTTTTCCATCTTAAATTCATAATTTTGTTCTGTAGCTACCTTCAATTACTACACAGTCAATCAGCCCGCGAGCAGACGCGTCTTTAGACACCAAACACTCGTGGGTAGCTTTGAAAACCAAACAAAAAGAAACGTATGTAAATGCGACTAGATAGCCGCGGTTTTGACTAGTCAATTCCGCCTGCTTTTAGCTAGTCACCCCTACGACTAGTCAGTGGCGCCGGCGACTAGCAAGTCGCACTTGCGAGTAGCCACTCGCGCTTGATAGAATAGTGTGATTTATCCGTCGCAGAACTACAAAAAATATTCTGGCGCCAGACGATTTTTGAATGAATTTCTTTATATAAAAAACAAAATTTTCCTTCTTAAATTCATTTTTATAAACTTCATTTACCTTTATTTACTGCATTGTCAATGACCTCGCGAGCAGACGCGTCTGCAGACACCTCACACACGTGGGAATCTATAAAAAAAAACAAAATAAAACGCATGTAAATGCGACTAGATAGCCGCGGTTTTGACTAGTCAGTCCCGCCTGCTTTTAGGTAGTCACCCCTGCGACTAGTCAGTGGCGCCGGCGACTAGCCAGTCGCAGCGTTGACTAGCCACTCGCTCCTGATGGAATATTGTGAGTAATAATTCGCAGAACCCCAAAAAAATGCTCTGGCGACAGACGATTTTTGAATGAATTTCTATATATAAAAAACACATTTTTCCATCTTAAATTCATAATTTTGTTCTGAAGCTACCTTCAATTACTACACAGTCAATCAGCCCGCGAGCAGACGCGTCTTTAGACACCAAACACTCGTGGGTAGCTTTGAAAAACAAACAAAAAGAAACGTATGTAAATGCGACTAGATAGCCGCGGTTTTGACTAGTCAGTCCCACCTGCTTTTAGCTAGTCGCCCCTGCGACTAGTCAGTGGCGCAAGCGACTAGCTAGTCGCACTTGCGAGTAGCCACTCGCGCTTGATAGAATAGTGTGATTTATCCGTCGCAGAACTACAAAAAATATTCTGGCGCCAGACGATTTTTGAATGAATTTCTTTACATAAAAAACAAAATTTTCCTTCTTAAATTCATTTTTATAAACTTCATTTACCTTTATTTACTGCATTGTCAATGACCCCGCGAGCAGACGCGTCTGCAGACACCTCACACACGTGGGAATCTATAAAAAAAAACAAAATAAAACGCATGTAAATGCGACTAGCTAGCCGCGATTTCGACTAGCCAGTCCAACCTTCTACTAGCTAGTCGCCCCTGCTAGTAGCCAGTGGCACCGGCGACTGGCCAGTCGCAGCGTTGACTAGCCACTCGCTCCTGATGGAATATTGTGAGTAATAATTCGCAGAACCCCAAAAAAATGCTCTGGCGACAGACGATTTTTGAATGAATTTCTATATATAAAAAACACATTTTTCCATCTTAAATTCATAATTTTGTTCTGTAGCTACCTTCAATTACTACACAGTCAATCAGCCCGCGAGCAGACGCGTCTTTAGACACCAAACACTCGTGGGTAGCTTTGAAAAACAAACAAAAAGAAACGTATGTAAATGCGACTAGATAGCCGCGGTTTTGACTAGTCAGTCCCGCCTGCTTTTAGCTAGTCGCCCCTGCGACTAGTCAGTGGCGCCGGCGACTAGATAGTCGCACTTGCGAGTAGCCACTCGCGCTTGATAGAATATTGTGATTTATCCGTCGCAGAACTACAAAAAATATTCTGGCGCCAGACGATTTTTGAATGAATTTCTTTATATAAAAAACAAAATTTTCCTTCTTAAATTCATTTTTATAAACTTCATTTACCTTTATTTACTGCATTGTCAATGACCCCGCGAGCAGACGCGTCTGCAGACACCTCACACACGTGGGAATCTATAAAAAAAAACAAAATAAAACGCATGTAAATGCGACTAGCTAGCCGCGATTTCGACTAGTCAGTCCCGCCTGCTACTAGCTAGTCGCCCCTGCTAGTAGCCAGTGGCACCGGCGACTCGCTAGTTGCAGCGTTGACTAGCCACTCGCGCCTGATAGAATATTGTGAGTAATAATTCGCAGAAGCCCAAAAAAATGCTCAGGCGAAAGACAATTTTTGAATGAATTTCTATATATAAAAAACACATTTTTCCATCTTAAATTCATAATTTTGTTCTGTAGCTACCTTCAATTACTACACAGTCAATCAGCCCGCGAGCAGACGCGTCTTTAGACACCAAACACTCGTGGGTAGCTTTGAAAAACAAACAAAAAGAAACGTATGTAAATGCGACTAGATAGCCGCGGTTTTGACTAGTCAGTCCCGCCTGCTTTTAGGTAGTCACCCCTGCGACTAGTCAGTGGCGCCGGCGACTAGCTAGTCGCACTTGCGAGTAGCCACCCGCGCTTGATAGAATAGTGTGATTTATTCGTCGCAGAACTACAAAAAATATTCTGGCGCCAGACGATTTTTGAATGAATTTCTTTATATAAAAAACAAAATTTTCCTTCTTAAATTCATTTTTATAAACTTCATTTACCTTTATTTACTGCATTGTCAATGACCCCGCGAGCAGACGCGTCTGCAGACACCTCACACACGTGGGAATCTATAAAAAAAAACAAAATAAAACGCATGTAAATGCGACTAGCTAGCCGCGATTTCGACTAGTCAGTCCCGCCTGCTACTAGCTAGTCGCCCCTGCTAGTAGTCAGTGGCACCGGCGACTGGCTAGTCCCGGCGTCGACTAGCCACTCGCACCTAATAGAATATTGTGAGTTAGATCAGGCGACAGACGATTTTTTAATGAATTTCTATATATAAAATACACATTTTTCCATCTTAAATTCATTATTTTGTTCTGTAGCTACCTTCAATTACTACACAGTCAATCAGCCCGCGAGCAGACGCGTCTTTAGACACCAAACACTCGTGGGTAGCTTTGAAAACCAAACAAAAAGAAACGTATGTAAATGCGACTAGATAGCCGCGGTTTTGACTAGTCAATTCCGCCTGCTTTTAGCTAGTCACCCCTACGACTAGTCAGTGGCGCCGGCGACTAGCTAGTCGCACTTGCGAGTAGCCACTCGCGCTTGATAGAATAGTGTGATTTATCCGTCGCAGAACTACAAAAAATATTCTGGCGCCAGACGATTTTTGAATGAATTTCTTTATATAAAAAACAAAATTTTCCTTCTTAAATTCATTTTTATAAACTTCATTTACCTTTATTTACTGCATTGTCAATGACCTCGCGAGCAGACGCGTCTGCAGACACCTCACACACGTGGGAATCTATAAAAAAAAACAAAATAAAACGCATGTAAATGCGACTAGATAGCCGCGGTTTTGACTAGTCAGTCCCGCCTGCTTTTAGCTAGTCGCCCCTGCGACTAGTCAGTGGCGCCGGCGACTAGCTAGTCGCACTTGCGAGTAGCCACCCGCGCTTGATAGAATAGTGTGATTTATTCGTCGCAGAACTACAAAAAATATTCTGGCGCCAGACGATTTTTGAATGAATTTCTTTATATAAAAAACAAAATTTTCCTTCTTAAATTCATTTTTATAAACTTCATTTACCTTTATTTACTGCATTGTCAATGACCTCGCGAGCAGACGCGTCTGCAGACACCTCACACACGTGGGAATCTATAAAAAAAAACAAAATAAAACGCATGTAAATGCGACTAGATAGCCGCGGTTTTGACTAGTCAGTCCCGCCTGCTTTTAGGTAGTCACCCCTGCGACTAGTCAGTGGCGCCGGCGACTAGCTAGTCGCAGGGGTGACTAGCCACTCGCGCCTGATAGAATATTGTGAGTAATAATTCGCAGAACCCCAAAAAAATGCTCAGGCGAAAGACGATTTTTCAATGAATTTCTATATATAAAAAACACATTTTTCCATCTTAAATTCATAATTTTGTTCTGTAGCTACCTTCAATTACTACACAGTCAATCAGCCCGCGAGCAGACGCGTCTTTAGACACCAAACACTCGTGGGTAGCTTTGAAAAAGAAACAAAAAGAAACGTATGTAAATGCGACTAGATAGCCGCGGTTTTGACTAGTCAGTCCCGCCTGCTTTTAGCTAGTCGCCCCTGCGACTAGTCAGTGGCGCCGGCGACTAGATAGTCGCACTTGTGAGTAGCCACTCGCGCTTGATAGAATATTGTGATTTATCCGTCGCAGAACTACAAAAAATATTCTGGCGCCAGACGATTTTTGAATGAATTTCTTTATATAAAAAACAAAATTTTCCTTCTTAAATTCATTTTTATAAACTTCATTTACCTTTATTTACTGCATTGTCAATGACCCCGCGAGCAGACGCGTCTGCAGACACCTCACACACGTGGGAATCTATAAAAAAAAACAAAATAAAACGCATGTAAATGCGACTAGCTAGCCGCGATTTCGACTAGTCAGTCCCGCCTGCTACTAGCTAGTCGCCCCTGCTAGTAGCCAGTGGCACCGGCGACTCGCTAGTTGCAGCGTTGACTAGCCACTCGCGCCTGATAGAATATTGTGAGTAATAATTCGCAGAAGCCCAAAAAAATGCTCAGGCGAAAGACGATTTTTGAATGAATTTCTATATATAAAAAACACATTTTTCCATCTTAAATTCATAATTTTGTTCTGTAGCTACCTTCAATTACTACACAGTCAATCAGCCCGCGAGCAGACGCGTCTTTAGACACCAAACACTCGTGGGTAGCTTTGAAAAACAAACAAAAAGAAACGTATGTAAATGCGACTAGATAGCCGCGGTTTTGACTAGTCAGTCCCGCCTTCTTTTAGCTAGTCGCCCCTGTGACTATTCAGTGGCGCCGGCGATTAGCTAGTCGCACTTGCGAGTAGCCACTCGCGCTTGATAGAATATTGTTATTTATCCGTCGCAGAACTACAAAAAATATTCTGGCGCCAGACGATTTTTGAATGAATTTCTTTATATAAAAAACAAAATTTTCCTTCTTAAATTCATTTTTATAAACTTCATTTACCTTTATTTACTGCATTGTCAATGACCCCGCGAGCAGACGCGTCTGCAGACACCTCACACACGTGGGAATCTATAAAAAAAAACAAAATAAAACGCATGTAAATGCGACTAGCTAGCCGCGATTTCGACTAGTCAGTCCCGCCTGCTACTAGCTAGTCGCCCCTGCTAGTAGCCAGTGGCACCGGCGACTGGCCAGTCGCAGCGTTGACTAGCCACTCGCGCCTGATAGAATATTGTAAGTAATAATTCGCAGAACCCCAAAAAAATGCTCTGGCGACAGACGATTTTTGAATGAATTTCTATATATAAAAAACACATTTTTCCATCTTAAATTCATAATTTTGTTCTGTAGCTACCTTCAATTACTACACAGTCAATCAGCCCGCGAGCAGACGCGTCTTTAGACACCAAACACTCGTGGGTAGCTTTGAAAAACAAACAAAAAGAAACGTATGTAAATGCGACTAGATAGCCGCGGTTTTGACTAGTCAGTCCCGCCTGCTTTTAGGTAGTCACCCCTGCGACTAGTCAGTGGCGCCGGCGACTAGCTAGTCGCACTTGCGAGTAGCCACCCGCGCTTGATAGAATAGTGTGATTTATTCGTCGCAGAACTACAAAAAATATTCTGGCGCCAGACGATTTTTGAATGAATTTCTTTATATAAAAAACAAAATTTTCCTTCTTAAATTCATTTTTATAAACTTCATTTACCTTTATTTACTGCATTGTCAATGACCCCGCGAGCAGACGCGTCTGCAGACACCTCACACACGTGGGAATCTATAAAAAAAAACAAAATAAAACGCATGTAAATGCGACTAGCTAGCCGCGATTTCGACTAGTCAGTCCCGCCTGCTACTAGCTAGTCGCCCCTGCTAGTAATCAGTGGCACCGGCGACTGGCTAGTCCCGGCGTCGACTAGCCACTCGCACCTAATAGAATATTGTGAGTTAGATCAGGCGACAGACGATTTTTTAATGAAGTTCTATATATAAAATACACATTTTTCCATCTTAAATTCATAATTTTGTTCTGTAGCTACCTTCAATTACTACACAGTCAATCAGCCCGCGAGCAGACGCGTCTTTAGACACCAAACACTCGTGGGTAGCTTTGAAAACCAAACAAAAAGAAACGTATGTAAATGCGACTAGATAGCCGCGGTTTTGACTAGTCAATTCCGCCTGCTTTTAGCTAGTCACCCCTACGACTAGTCAGTGGCGCCGGCGACTAGCTAGTCGCACTTGCGAGTAGCCACTCGCGCTTGATAGAATAGTGTGATTTATCCGTCGCAGAACTACAAAAAATATTCTGGCGCCAGACGATTTTTGAATGAATTTCTTTATATAAAAAACAAAATTTTCCTTCTTAAATTCATTTTTATAAACTTCATTTACCTTTATTTACTGCATTGTCAATGACCTCGCGAGCAGACGCGTCTGCAGACACCTCACACACGTGGGAATCTATAAAAAAAAACAAAATAAAACGCATGTAAATGCGACTAGATAGCCGCGGTTTTGACTAGTCAGTCCCGCCTGCTTTTAGGTAGTCACCCCTGCGACTAGTCAGTGGCGCCGGCGACTAGCTAGTCGCAGCGTTGACTAGCCACTCGCGCCTGATAGAATATTGTGAGTAATAATTCGCAGAACCCCAAAAAAATGCTCAGGCGAAAGACGATTTTTCAATGAATTTCTATATATAAAAAACACATTTTTCCATCTTAAATTCATAATTTTGTTCTGAAGCTACCTTCAATTACTACACAGTCAATCAGCCCGCGAGCAGACGCGTCTTTAGACACCAAACACTCGTGGGTAGCTTTGAAAAACAAACAAAAAGAAACGTATGTAAATGCGACTAGATAGCCGCGGTTTTGACTAGTCAGTCCCACCTGCTTTTAGCTAGTCGCCCCTGCGACTAGTCAGTGGCGCAAGCGACTAGCTAGTCGCACTTGCGAGTAGCCACTCGCGCTTGATAGAATAGTGTGATTTATCCGTCGCAGAACTACAAAAAATATTCTGGCGCCAGACGATTTTTGAATGAATTTCTTTACATAAAAAACAAAATTTTCCTTCTTAAATTCATTTTTATAAACTTCATTTACCTTTATTTACTGCATTGTCAATGACCCCGCGAGCAGACGCGTCTGCAGACACCTCACACACGTGGGAATCTATAAAAAAAAACAAAATAAAACGCATGTAAATGCGACTAGCTAGCCGCGATTTCGACTAGCCAGTCCAACCTTCTACTAGCTAGTCGCCCCTGCTAGTAGCCAGTGGCACCGGCGACTGGCCAGTCGCAGCGTTGACTAGCCACTCGCTCCTGATGGAATATTGTGAGTAATAATTCGCAGAACCCCAAAAAAATGCTCTGGCGACAGACGATTTTTGAATGAATTTCTATATATAAAAAACACATTTTTCCATCTTAAATTCATAATTTTGTTCTGTAGCTACCTTCAATTACTACACAGTCAATCAGCCCGCGAGCAGACGCGTCTTTAGACACCAAACACTCGTGGGTAGCTTTGAAAAACAAACAAAAAGAAACGTATGTAAATGCGACTAGATAGCCGCGGTTTTGACTAGTCAGTCCCGCCTGCTTTTAGCTAGTCGCCCCTGCGACTAGTCAGTGGCGCCGGCGACTAGCTAGTCGCACTTGCGAGTAGCCACCCGCGCTTGATAGAATAGTGTGATTTATTCGTCGCAGAACTACAAAAAATATTCTGGCGCCAGACGATTTTTGAATGAATTTCTTTATATAAAAAACAAAATTTTCCTTCTTAAATTCATTTTTATAAACTTCATTTACCTTTATTTACTGCATTGTCAATGACCTCGCGAGCAGACGCGTCTGCAGACACCTCACACACGTGGGAATCTATAAAAAAAAACAAAATAAAACGCATGTAAATGCGACTAGATAGCCGCGGTTTTGACTAGTCAGTCCCGCCTGCTTTTAGGTAGTCACCCCTGCGACTAGTCAGTGGCGCCGGCGACTAGCTAGTCGCAGCGTTGACTAGCCACTCGCGCCTGATAGAATATTGTGAGTAATAATTCGCAGAACCCCAAAAAAATGCTCAGGCGAAAGACGATTTTTCAATGAATTTCTATATATAAAAAACACATTTTTCCATCTTAAATTCATAATTTTGTTCTGTAGCTACCTTCAATTACTACACAGTCAATCAGCCCGCGAGCAGACGCGTCTTTAGACACCAAACACTCGTGGGTAGCTTTGAAAAAGAAACAAAAAGAAACGTATGTAAATGCGACTAGATAGCCGCGGTTTTGACTAGTCAGTCCCGCCTGCTTTTAGCTAGTCGCCCCTGCGACTAGTCAGTGGCGCCGGCGACTAGATAGTCGCACTTGCGAGTAGCCACTCGCGCTTGATAGAATATTGTGATTTATCCGTCGCAGAACTACAAAAAATATTCTGGCGCCAGACGATTTTTGAATGAATTTCTTTATATAAAAAACAAAATTTTCCTTCTTAAATTCATTTTTATAAACTTCATTTACCTTTATTTACTGCATTGTCAATGACCCCGCGAGCAGACGCGTCTGCAGACACCTCACACACGTGGGAATCTATAAAAAAAAACAAAATAAAACGCATGTAAATGCGACTAGCTAGCCGCGATTTCGACTAGTCAGTCCCGCCTGCTACTAGCTAGTCGCCCCTGCTAGTAGCCAGTGGCACCGGCGACTCGCTAGTTGCAGCGTTGACTAGCCACTCGCGCCTGATAGAATATTGTGAGTAATAATTCGCAGAAGCCCAAAAAAATGCTCAGGCGAAAGACGATTTTTGAATGAATTTCTATATATAAAAAACACATTTTTCCATCTTAAATTCATAATTTTGTTCTGTAGCTACCTTCAATTACTACACAGTCAATCAGCCCGCGAGCAGACGCGTCTTTAGACACCAAACACTCGTGGGTAGCTTTGAAAAACAAACAAAAAGAAACGTATGTAAATGCGACTAGATAGCCGCGGTTTTGACTAGTCAGTCCCGCCTTCTTTTAGCTAGTCGCCCCTGTGACTATTCAGTGGCGCCGGCGATTAGCTAGTCGCACTTGCGAGTAGCCACTCGCGCTTGATAGAATATTGTTATTTATCCGTCGCAGAACTACAAAAAATATTCTGGCGCCAGACGATTTTTGAATGAATTTCTTTATATAAAAAACAAAATTTTCCTTCTTAAATTCATTTTTATAAACTTCATTTACCTTTATTTACTGCATTGTCAATGACCCCGCGAGCAGACGCGTCTGCAGACACCTCACACACGTGGGAATCTATAAAAAAAAACAAAATAAAACGCATGTAAATGCGACTAGCTAGCCGCGATTTCGACTAGTCAGTCCCGCCTGCTACTAGCTAGTCGCCCCTGCTAGTAGCCAGTGGCACCGGCGACTGGCCAGTCACAGCGTTGACTAGCCACTCGCGCCTGATAGAATATTGTAAGTAATAATTCGCAGAACCCCAAAAAAATGCTCTGGCGACAGACGATTTTTGAATGAATTTCTATATATAAAAAACACATTTTTCCATCTTAAATTCATAATTTTGTTCTGTAGCTACCTTCAATTACTACACAGTCAATCAGCCCGCGAGCAGACGCGTCTTTAGACACCAAACACTCGTGGGTAGCTTTGAAAAACAAACAAAAAGAAACGTATGTAAATGCGACTAGATAGCCGCGGTTTTGACTAGTCAGTCCCGCCTGCTTTTAGGTAGTCACCCCTGCGACTAGTCAGTGGCGCCGGCGACTAGCTAGTCGCACTTGCGAGTAGCCACCCGCGCTTGATAGAATAGTGTGATTTATTCGTCGCAGAACTACAAAAAATATTCTGGCGCCAGACGATTTTTGAATGAATTTCTTTATATAAAAAACAAAATTTTCCTTCTTAAATTCATTTTTATAAACTTCATTTACCTTTATTTACTGCATTGTCAATGACCCCGCGAGCAGACGCGTCTGCAGACACCTCACACACGTGGGAATCTATAAAAAAAAACAAAATAAAACGCATGTAAATGCGACTAGCTAGCCGCGATTTCGACTAGTCAGTCCCGCCTGCTACTAGCTAGTCGCCCCTGCTAGTAGTCAGTGGCACCGGCGACTGGCTAGTCCCGGCGTCGACTAGCCACTCGCACCTAATAGAATATTGTGAGTTAGATCAGGCGACAGACGATTTTTTAATGAATTTCTATACATAAAATACACATTTTTCCATCTTAAATTCATAATTTTGTTCTGTAGCTACCTTCAATTACTACACAGTCAATCAGCCCGCGAGCAGACGCGTCTTTAGACACCAAACACTCGTGGGTAGCTTTGAAAACCAAACAAAAAGAAACGTATGTAAATGCGACTAGATAGCCGCGGTTTTGACTAGTCAATTCCGCCTGCTTTTAGCTAGTCACCCCTACGACTAGTCAGTGGCGCCGGCGACTAGCTAGTCGCACTTGCGAGTAGCCACTCGCGCTTGATAGAATAGTGTGATTTATCCGTCGCAGAACTACAAAAAATATTCTGGCGCCAGACGATTTTTGAATGAATTTCTTTATATAAAAAACAAAATTTTCCTTCTTAAATTCATTTTTATAAACTTCATCTACCTTTATTTACTGCATTGTCAATGACCTCGCGAGCAGACGCGTCTGCAGACACCTCACACACGTGGGAATCTATAAAAAAAAACAAAATAAAACGCATGTAAATGCGACTAGATAGCCGCGGTTTTGACTAGTCAGTCCCGCCTGCTTTTAGGTAGTCACCCCTGCGACTAGTCAGTGGCGCCGGCGACTAGCTAGTCGCAACGTTGACTAGCCACTCGCGCCTGATAGAATATTGTGAGTAATAATTCGCAAAACCCCAAAAAAATGCTCAGGCGAAAGACGATTTTTCAATGAATTTCTATATATAAAAAACACATTTTTCCATCTTAAATTCATAATTTTGTTCTGAAGCTACCTTCAATTACTACACAGTCAATCAGCCCGCGAGCAGACGCGTCTTTAGACACCAAACACTCGTGGGTAGCTTTGAAAAACAAACAAAAAGAAACGTATGTAAATGCGACTAGATAGCCGCGGTTTTGACTAGTCAGTCCCACCTGCTTTTAGCTAGTCGCCCCTGCGACTAGTCAGTGGCGCAAGCGACTAGCTAGTCGCACTTGCGAGTAGCCACTCGCGCTTGATAGAATAGTGTGATTTATCCGTCGCAGAACTACAAAAAATATTCTGGCGCCAGACGATTTTTGAATGAATTTCTTTACATAAAAAACAAAATTTTCCTTCTTAAATTCATTTTTATAAACTTCATTTACCTTTATTTACTGCATTGTCAATGACCCCGCGAGCAGACGCGTCTGCAGACACCTCACACACGTGGGAATCTATAAAAAAAAACAAAATAAAACGCATGTAAATGCGACTAGCTAGCCGCGATTTCGACTAGCCAGTCCAACCTTCTACTAGCTAGTCGCCCCTGCTAGTAGCCAGTGGCACCGGCGACTGGCCAGTCGCAGCGTTGACTAGCCACTCGCTCCTGATGGAATATTGTGAGTAATAATTCGCAGAACCCCAAAAAAATGCTCTGGCGACAGACGATTTTTGAATGAATTTCTATATATAAAAAACACATTTTTCCATCTTAAATTCATAATTTTGTTCTGTAGCTACCTTCAATTACTACACAGTCAATCAGCCCGCGAGCAGACGCGTCTTTAGACACCAAACACTCGTGGGTAGCTTTGAAAAACAAACAAAAAGAAACGTATGTAAATGCGACTAGATAGCCGCGGTTTTGACTAGTCAGTCCCGCCTGCTTTTAGCTAGTCGCCCCTGCGACTAGTCAGTGGCGCCGGCGACTAGATAGTCGCACTTGCGAGTAGCCACTCGCGCTTGATAGAATATTGTGATTTATCCGTCGCAGAACTACAAAAAATATTCTGGCGCCAGACGATTTTTGAATGAATTTCTTTATATAAAAAACAAAATTTTCCTTCTTAAATTCATTTTTATAAACTTCATTTACCTTTATTTACTGCATTGTCAATGACCCCGCGAGCAGACGCGTCTGCAGACACCTCACACACGTGGGAATCTATAAAAAAAAACAAAATAAAACGCATGTAAATGCGACTAGCTAGCCGCGATTTCGACTAGTCAGTCCCGCCTGCTACTAGCTAGTCGCCCCTGCTAGTAGCCAGTGGCACCGGCGACTCGCTAGTTGCAGCGTTGACTAGCCACTCGCGCCTGATAGAATATTGTGAGTAATAATTCGCAGAAGCCCAAAAAAATGCTCAGGCGAAAGACAATTTTTGAATGAATTTCTATATATAAAAAACACATTTTTCCATCTTAAATTCATAATTTTGTTCTGTAGCTACCTTCAATTACTACACTGTCAATCAGCCCGCGAGCAGACGCGTCTTTAGACACCAAACACTCGTGGGTAGCTTTGAAAAACAAACAAAAAGAAACGTATGTAAATGCGACTAGATAGCCGCGGTTTTGACTAGTCAGTCCCGCCTTCTTTTAGCTAGTCGCCCCTGTGACTATTCAGTGGCGCCGGCGATTAGCTAGTCGCACTTGCGAGTAGCCACTCGCGCTTGATAGAATATTGTTATTTATCCGTCGCAGAACTACAAAAAATATTCTGGCGCCAGACGATTTTTGAATGAATTTCTTTATATAAAAAACAAAATTTTCCTTCTTAAATTCATTTTTATAAACTTCATTTACCTTTATTTACTGCATTGTCAATGACCCCGCGAGCAGACGCGTCTGCAGACACCTCACACACGTGGGAATCTATAAAAAAAAACAAAATAAAACGCATGTAAATGCGACTAGCTAGCCGCGATTTCGACTAGTCAGTCCCGCCTGCTACTAGCTAGTCGCCCCTGCTAGTAGCCAGTGGCACCGGCGACTGGCCAGTCGCAGCGTTGACTAGCCACTCGCGCCTGATAGAATATTGTAAGTAATAATTCGCAGAACCCCAAAAAAATGCTCTGGCGACAGACGATTTTTGAATGAATTTCTATATATAAAAAACACATTTTTCCATCTTAAATTCATAATTTTGTTCTGTAGCTACCTTCAATTACTACACAGTCAATCAGCCCGCGAGCAGACGCGTCTTTAGACACCAAACACTCGTGGGTAGCTTTGAAAAACAAACAAAAAGAAACGTATGTAAATGCGACTAGATAGCCGCGGTTTTGACTAGTCAATTCCGCCTGCTTTTAGCTAGTCACCCCTACGACTAGTCAGTGGCGCCGGCGACTAGCTAGTCGCACTTGCGAGTAGCCACTCGCGCTTGATAGAATAGTGTGATTTATCCGTCGCAGAACTACAAAAAATATTCTGGCGCCAGACGATTTTTGAATGAATTTCTTTATATAAAAAACAAAATTTTCCTTCTTAAATTCATTTTTATAAACTTCATTTACCTTTATTTACTGCATTGTCAATGACCCCGCGAGCAGACGCGTCTGCAGACACCTCACACACGTGGGAATCTATAAAAAAAAACAAAATAAAACGCATGTAAATGCGACTAGCTAGCCGCGATTTCGACTAGTCAGTCCCGCCTGCTACTAGCTAGTCGCCCCTGCTAGTAGTCAGTGGCACCGGCGACTGGCTAGTCCCGGCGTCGACTAGCCACTCGCACCTAATAGAATATTGTGAGTTAGATCAGGCGACAGACGATTTTTTAATGAATTTCTATATATAAAATACACATTTTTCCATCTTAAATTCATAATTTTGTTCTGTAGCTACCTTCAATTACTACACAGTCAATCAGCCCGCGAGCAGACGCGTCTTTAGACACCAAACACTCGTGGGTAGCTTTGAAAAACAAACAAAAAGAAACGTATGTAAATGCGACTAGATAGCCGCGGTTTTGACTAGTCAATTCCGCCTGCTTTTAGCTAGTCACCCCTACGACTAGTCAGTGGCGCCGGCGACTAGCTAGTCGCACTTGCGAGTAGCCACTCGCGCTTGATAGAATAGTGTGATTTATCCGTCGCAGAACTACAAAAAATATTCTGGCGCCAGACGATTTTTGAATGAATTTCTTTATATAAAAAACAAAATTTTCCGTCTTAAATTCATTTTTATAAACTTCATTTACCTTTATTTACTGCATTGTCAATGACCTCGCGAGCAGACGCGTCTGCAGACACCTCACACACGTGGGAATCTATAAAAAAAAACAAAATAAAACGCATGTAAATGCGACTAGATAGCCGCGGTTTTGACTAGTCAGTCCCGCCTGCTTTTAGGTAGTCACCCCTGCGACTAGTCAGTGGCGCCGGCGACTAGCTAGTCGCAGCGTTGACTAGCCACTCGCGCCTGATAGAATATTGTGAGTAATAATTCGCAGAACCCCAAAAAAATGCTCAGGCGAAAGACGATTTTTCAATGAATTTCTATATATAAAAAACACATTTTTCCATCTTAAATTCATAATTTTGTTCTGAAGCTACCTTCAATTACTACACAGTCAATCAGCCCGCGAGCAGACGCGTCTTTAGACACCAAACACTCGTGGGTAGCTTTGAAAAACAAACAAAAAGAAACGTATGTAAATGCGACTAGATAGCCGCGGTTTTGACTAGTCAGTCCCACCTGCTTTTAGCTAGTCGCCCCTGCGACTAGTCAGTGGCGCAAGCGACTAGCTAGTCGCACTTGCGAGTAGCCACTCGCGCTTGATAGAATAGTGTGATTTATCCGTCGCAGAACTACAAAAAATATTCTGGCGCCAGACGATTTTTGAATGAATTTCTTTATATAAAAAACAAAATTTTCCTTCTTAAATTCATTTTTATAAACTTCGTTTACCTTTATTTACTGCATTGTCAATGACCCCGCGAGCAGACGCGTCTGCAGACACCTCACACACGTGGGAATCTATAAAAAAAAACAAAATAAAACGCATGTAAATGCGACTAGCTAGCCGCGATTTCGACTAGTCAGTCCCGCCT
Source organism: Dryobotodes eremita (assembly GCA_917490735.1). Classification (NCBI taxonomy): domain Eukaryota; kingdom Metazoa; phylum Arthropoda; class Insecta; order Lepidoptera; family Noctuidae; genus Dryobotodes; species Dryobotodes eremita. The sequence goes on along the minus strand of CAKJSZ010000031.1, from coordinate 42,493 downwards.
GCTACTAGCTAGTCGCCCCTGCTAGTAGCCAGTGGCACCGGCGAATCAGAATCAGAATACATTTAATTGCCTACTTTGTGTATTACAAAATGTCTCTGTGGCCGGCGGGCCGTACAGAGGTGAGTCAGCTAACTTATGTCCTAATGGATCTATGTTTGCTGTGTTCTGCTTATTCGCAATATGTGAGACTATACAAACAAATTACGTGGTTTATTTATGTTGTATGGTTAGAGTCTATCTCAGTGAGGTATTATTTTTTACTATTTATATTATATTATATTGTATTAAATTATATTTATATTATATTATTGTACTATTTTTCACTTTATTTTAAGGGGACGCGGAGCCTTCGTTTTATCGGTAGGCCATCGCTTGTATCCTTTCTTATTAGGGTCATACATTACATCGCCTATTCTGTGATTAACCCTGAGGGGGTTAAATTCGCCGTGCGCTTGGTAGGCGTCTCCAGATGATTCAAGACCTTCTATTTCTAATTTTGCGATATTTTCCAACATTTTGGTGTTAAGGTCCTCGGCGCGTAGGTGCCAGGCTTCTATGTCAGCCATCTCCCAGATCACTTCCGTGGGTGTTCGTCTTGGTAGTTGTGCGGCATTTTTCAGTGCCAGTCTGTATTGGCGTTCGATTTCGCTTAAGTTTGTTGAGCTATACCTTGAGAGTAGTTGCACCACTCCGTAGTCCATCAGTAGTAAAATGCAGGCCTGAATGATGGCCAGTTTCGTGTCTAGTTGTGTCTTCGCGTTGTATCCTATTACTGGACCGAGGGCTCCTCTGACTTGTTTCAGTTTTTTGATGACTTTTTCGGTGTGCTGGTTCATCTTCATGTGTTTGTCGAAGATGACACCGAGGTATCTGATCTGCTTTTGATAGTGCAACGTTTGTTGTTTCAGTTTCACCGTTGGCCGGTATTTTTTCTTTTTCGAGAACATGATGCATTCTGTTTTCTCTATGTTACACTTTAATCCCCATCTAGTATAGTAGTCAACGATGGCTTCCGCTGCCCATTCAGCACGCGTAGTCGCATGTTCTGGGTTCGTGGCTCTGTTGAGTATACAGAGATCATCCGCATACTGTGAGAGTTTGAGACCTCTGATGTGGTCTTGTATATCCCAAATATCATGCACGTACAAGTTGAAGATTATCGGTCCCAGGATCGAGCCTTGGGGCACGCCGTGAGGTATCGGTTTGTCTTTGGTTATGGTAGTTCTGAATCTACCTCTCAAGTTTCTGCCTTCAAGGTAGTTCTCAATTATTTTAATGATGTTGTTGGACACGTCATGATTCTGAAGTTTCTTGATCAGGCCCTTGTGGTTGATCGAGTCGAAGGCCTTCGATAGGTCCGTAGATATCATAGCAACGCTGTCTTCCGTGGCTAGCGCATCGGTGATTATTTTTCCGGTACGTAGAATCTGGGTTGCTGTGCCTCTTGCCCTTGTGAAGCCGTGCTGGAACGTCGGTTGCAGCCGGTTGACCGTAGCGGTAAGTCTTCTCAGGATCAGTCGCTCACACAGTTTGCCCATGATGTTGAGCAGTGTGATCGGGCGGTACGATGATGCCTGACGGTGATCTTTGCCGGCCTTGTGCAGGAATATGCACACGCCAGTTTTCCATCGCTTAGGGAAGTAACCTGTGGACAATACAAAGTTAGCAAGAGGCACAAATACCTCGATGAAGACTTCTCCCCCAAGTTTGAGAGCGTCTGCTTTTATTCCGTCCGGCCCTGGGGCCTTTTTGTTTTTGAATCTGCTCAGTGCAAGTTGCACCTCTTTTTTTGACGTTGGGTCGAGTGGTTGGAACGGTGTCGTCTTTTCAGTCCCCTCATCGTCTTTCGCTATTTTGGCCTCTTTAATTATGGCTGTATCGGTGAGCTTGTCGATCGTTTCTATTTCTGTACTGCATCCCGTGATGTTTGGTAGTTTAACGATAGGCTTCTTCATGTTTCGTTGGATGTGCCACATTTGTGACCTATTATCCCGTGGATCTTGGAGTTTGTCGAGCCAGCCTTTTTCGGAGTATTCTTTCAGGAGTTTTTCAGCTTCTCTCTTAGCGTGGTTGTAAAGCGTGCGTGTTTCGCGTTGGACTCTGGGGCTGCAGTGTCTCGCTTGCCATGCAATTTGTTTTAGTTTGTTTCGAAAGTCTATCTTATCGTTTATTTCCTTTGGTAGTCGTTCCTGCCTTGTGGAATTTTTCAGGGGTGCGTGAGTGTCGAGGGCTGCGACAACGGCATTTTCCATTGTTTCGATATACTTCTCGCAATCAGCTTCCGTTGTGATTTCTTTGTTAAGGTCGCAGAGACCTTCCCACATGGTCTGTTGATATGCTGCTCTCAGTTTCTCGTCCTCATATATTTTCTTTGTATTACGGGATAGGTGTTCCTCTATATTATGGTCAATCTTCACCGTTAGCAACCAAGGGAGGTGATCCGAACCAACGCTCTCTACCTGTTTGGCGTGCGCTTCTAGTTGTTGGTGTGTTATTATAGCCAGGTCCAGGATGGTGTTACCTTGGCTGAAAGGTCTAGATGGTACATTGGCGTGTTTCAGTGAGCAGATTCCGTCTTTCGTTGCTTTTTTAACAATGTTACCGAGGCCGGAGTTCCTGCTGTGGCCGAGGGTTTGCATACGTAAGTTCATATCGCCGATAATAATGGATGGCTCGTCGGCTAGGGTCTCCTCCAGTTCTTCTCTAGCATGGTGCTGGTTTGGAATTTGGATATATATTCCTTTGATATTTATATAGTGTCCAGTTGCGTGGTTAGTAAAAAGTTTGATGCCTACGCCTTCTATCTTCCTGTTTTCATCGTGCCAGCCTGGGGTGACTTCCGTTTCAGCCCACTTTAGTCCCCTCTGTACATACATGGCAGTGGCTAAGTGTTTTTCCAATGTGTGGGTGAGTTTATCGTACCCTTTTATATTATATTTTTGAGTCTCAAAGTCGATCTTGCACTCGTTCAATATAATTATAGCCGGTCTATATTTCTCGACTAGTGCTTTTATTTCTATGAATTTGTTTCTTACTCCTTGAGTGTTCAGGTGTAAGATTTTGAGGTTTTGTATTTTCTTACTGTCGTGGTTAGCCATTGAGATGCGAGTGTATGCTATTTATAGTGTCCATCAACATCATCAGTGTCTGTTGCATTTGTGTCTGCATCTGGAAGAGGCCCTCTAGTGTGAGACCGCCTAGCGTTGGTGGTACTTGTTCTGTTTGTGGTTGTGCTGATTCTTTTTGTGACAGAGTTGGAAATTGCCATGTGTTTGTGACATCTGCGTATTTAACACCCAGTCTTACCGCTGAGCGTTTGATTCTTTCCTCTTTCTTTGTTTGCTTAGCCTTTGCTTGTTCCATTTGCCTAGCTATCACTTTTTGGAACACAGGGCATTTGACGTTGTTCGCGCCGTGGTCTTCTCCTTTACAATTTCTGCAGACTTTCGTCGTGGTACCCTCTAGCGTGGTAATAACCATCTGTGGTTCCTCTTGTTTGCCGTAGCACGATTGTTTCGAGTGATCGAATGCATAGCATTTCTTGCACTGTACAATGTGCTTCGGGTTTTCCCTGAATGGTTCGACCTTGATGGAGGGTGCGCAGAAGAGTTTCCTTTCCGAGGTTTTGAAGTTCTCCAGGAGATCTCTCGATTTGTATTTGCCATCAAAAATGAGTAGGTGTATTTTCCCTGTTCTTCCGAGTGGCTTGATTGCTGTTGGTTTAATGCCGATGCAGTCTGCTATCTCGTTAGCAATGGTGTCGGTAGATTCTCCATAAGTCTCATTTTTGAGCACGATCTTGGTCGCTGATTGTCTATCGGCCTTCGGTTTTGGGGCAATCACTCTGGTTATCCCGCAAGCTTCAATTGTAGTGAGTAAGTTCACGCGCGCTGTCGCATTATCTGGGTTAATTTTTATTTGGCCTCTCATAACGTTGAGCGTTGAGCTATTCTTCGCTACTGATTCTCTGATTTTCTTTAGTGTGTCTTGATTCTTAATTGCATTTTCATCCCTGATAATAATATTAGGGATATGGGTGTTTCTCTGAGTCGGTGTCGTATAATTGGATGCATCAGTACGCTGTCTTTTGGCTCCTCTAGTTACCAGTTGATACGCCGCTTGGTTACCTAGCGCAGTGCGGTTATTGTCGCTCATTGGTTTTTGTAGTTTAGACTTGTCTACGATATGCGGCGGTCGAACGGGTCGAGAAATTTTCCACGCGTCAAGTGTAGTCTGTACTTTACCTACGATCTGGGAGTTTGTTTCTGTAGTTTGGCCTCGGGTGTAGTCCCCATCCTTGTTTGTAGCGGGCACATATGCGCGCTCGCTATCTCTTTCTCGTACCACTTGAGTTGGCGGAGCTTGTTGGATGATGGCGGGGTCCGGCGCGCCGCCAATCATTTCTGACCTTACTCCGTGCACCTGCAGCAGCGTTTGCGGGAGTTGCTGGCCTACACTCACATAGGTACTCGGGGCAAGAAGCTTTCTAGAGGGTTCCATGTTTTTAATCGCTTTGCTTCCGCGCTTATTCTGTTTTCTTGATCTTCTGGCAGCCAAAGGTAGTTGCTCGCTTTGTGAAACAAATTCAATGAGTGCGCACTGGTTTTTGCTGCACTTACAGATGAACCACTCCTCGGATGTGAAGGTCTCGATGGGTATGGTAGTCAATTCCTTTTTTATTTTACAGCTGATACATGGGCGGATATTTTTCACGCCGGTCTCTAGACCTGCCGTATAGATTGTTACTGAAGACTCAATTTTTAATATGCCGTTATCATATTTTGGCTCAGTTTTAAGTGCGGCCTTGATAAGAAAAAAATTCATACATACTTTGCACTGGATTTTCTTAGTGTTCATTTGATTTATACCCCACAGAGGAGTGTCCATCTGGAAGGTACTTTCACATTCCCAGCACTGCACTATGTTTTTATTAAAGTCAGATAAATCTACTTTCACTAATTTCACTTTGTCCTTAACTGTTTCGCTGTCTGATCCCGAATTAAGCGGGTCCGTGTCCATATCACTGTTATTTACCGAAGTTACATTATTGTTCTCCGAAAACATTTTTCAATGTTTTTGATTCTATAATTTCACTTGCACTAATTATCACACTATTTCTAACGTTTCCCGGGGGTTACGAGACCCCCCGAGGTCTTCACAGTCCACAATTTACTATAAAAAGTTCACTTTATAACTCGCGTCCGTGTGGAATATTTCGTTCCGCACATTTATAAATGACGGTGGCTTATCAGTCGTGCGCGTGAGTCAGCTCAAGTGAGCGCTCGCTCCGTAGGCACGTCCGCTCGCCACGTCCGCGCGACGCCACTCCCCTTTCACGAAAAACAAACAAAAAGAAACGTATGTAAATGCGACTAGATAGCCGCGGTTTTGACTAGTCAGTCCCGCCTGCTTTTAGCTAGTCGCCCCTGCGACTAGTCAGTGGCGCCGGCGACTAGCTAGTCGCACTTGCGAGTAGCCACTCGCGCTTGATAGAATAATGTGATTTATCCGTCGCAGAACTACAAAAAATATTCTGGCGCCAGACGATTTTTGAATGAATTTCTTTATATAAAAAACAAAATTTTCCTTCTTAAATTCATTTTTATAAACTTCATTTACCTTTATTTACTGCATTGTCAATGACCCCGCGAGCAGACGCGTCTGCAGACACCTCACACACGTGGGAATCTATAAAAAAAAACAAAATAAAACGCATGTAAATGCGACTAGCTAGCCGCGATTTCGACTAGCCAGTCCAACCTTCTACTAGCTAGTCGCCCCTGCTAGTAGCCAGTGGCACCGGCGACTCGCTAGTTGCAGCGTTGACTAGCCACTCGCGCCTGATAGAATATTGTGAGTAATAATTCGCAGAACCCCAAAAAAATGCTCTGGCGACAGACGATTTTTGAATGAATTTCTATATATAAAAAACACATTTTTCCATCTTAAATTCATAATTTTGTTCTGTAGCTACCTTCAATTACTACACAGTCAATCAGCCCGCGAGCAGACGCGTCTTTAGACACCAAACACTCGTGGGTAGCTTTGAAAAACAAACAAAAAGAAACGTATGTAAATGCGACTAGATAGCCGTGGTTTTGACTAGTCAGTCCCGCCTGCTTTTAGCTAGTCACCCCTGCGACTAGTCAGTGGCGCCGGCGACTAGCTAGTCGCACTTGCGAGTAGCCACTCGCGCTTGATAGAATAGTGTGATTTATCCGTCGCAGAACTACAAAAAATATTCTGGCGCCAGACGATTTTTGAATGAATTTCTTTATATAAAAAACAAAATTTTCCTTCTTAAATTCTTTTTTATAAACTTCATTTACCTTTATTTACTGCATTGTCAATGAACCCGCGAGCAGACGCGTCTGCAGACACCTCACACACGTGGGAATCTATAAAAAAAAACAAAATAAAACGCATGTAAATGCGACTAGCTAGCCGCGATTTCGACTAGTCAGTCCCGCCTGCTACTAGCTAGTCGCCCCTGCTAGTAGTCAGTGGCACCGGCGACTGGCTAGTCCCAGCGTCGACTAGCCACTCGCACCTAATAGAATATTGTGAGTAATAATTCGCAGAAGCCCAAAAAAATGCTCAGGCGACAGACGATTTTTCAATGAATTTCTATACATAAAAAACACATTTTTCCATCTTAAATTCACAATTTTGTTCTGTAGCTACCTTCAATTACTACACAGTCAATCAGCCCGCGAGCAGACGCGTCTTTAGACACCAAACACTCGTGGGTAGCTTTGAAAAACAAACAAAAAGAAACGTATGTAAATGCGACTAGATAGCCGCGGTTTTGACTAGTCAGTCCCGCCTGCTTTTAGCTAGTCACCCCTGCGACTAGTCAGTGGCGCCGGCGACTAGCTAGTCGCACTTGCGAGTAGCCACTCGCGCTTGATAGAATAGTGTGATTTATCCGTCGCAGAACTACAAAAAATATTCTGGCGCCAGACGATTTTTGAATGAATTTCTTTATATAAAAAACAAAATTTTCCTTCTTAAATTCACAATTTTGTTCTGTAGCTACCTTCAATTACTACACAGTCAATCAGCCCGCGACCAGACGCGTCTTTAGACACCAAACACTCGTGGGTAGCTTTGAAAAACAAACAAAAAGAAACGTATGTACGTACGGCATGTACGTACGGACGTCAAGCAGGTGTTAGCTAGTCTGATTATTTTTGCTTTTTAAAGTAAAACAAGTAGTCCATTACAAGTTTTTATTGTTTTAAAGTGTTACATATTCAGCCATACACAATATAGCCTGTTATATAGTAAAACAGTGATTTATATGACAAGAAAAGTGCAAAACAATAAACTTAAAAACTAAAGTGCAAAAAAGTACCTACTAGTACAAAAAGTGAAACATTTAACGTTTATTTACAAATATTGAAAAATCCCGGGTATCGGAGCGCATCCGGTGTGTGTGTTGTGTTAACAGCGGTTCAACGTTATATGGTGTTGTCACCCCATTAGTCTTCCTATACATTTAGCCCACCATAAACACAATTTGTTGGTGCAGCGCCATCTATTGACGCTCCGGGTTACCAAGTCAGCAAGATCGAACACTAATAAGTGCTCAGCTAATTACCGTACGCAACAACATGCCGGCAGCGAAGTGTGGTGGTTGCGCAAAATTTTTATCGCCACTAGAGGCCGCTAGGTGTTGCACCTGCAATCTCTCTTTCATCGAGCATGCGCTTTCCTACCACTGTCGGGTTTTATTAAACCCACCTGGGTCTGCCCTAGCTGTAAAAATACAGCAGTTAAGGGCAAGGCGGATGCTGCGCCAACGGTGGCACATGGAATCGATGAGTCTATTGATACCAGCGGTTTGAGCTGCAGCACACTAGGTGATACTCAAGATATTGCCCCGGGTTTGTCCAACATCCTACGCAGTTTTAAGGAGGAGTTGCAGGCTGAGCTACGCCTAATGTTTAAGGAAGAGTTGCGGGCAGAGTTGCAGGCAATGCAGAAACAATTCCAATGCGAATTTCAGAGTCTTCGTACAGATCTGGCTCAGCTTCAGGCGGACAGAGACCATATGAAAGGGTCAATTGACCAGTTCGAAAAGCGGATGGATGGCATGGATAACAGAATGGGTAGTCTGGAACAAAAAATAATTGCCACTAATGGTTTGGGGGCGATCGAGGAAGTTGCTCAACTGAAGCGAGAATTAAATGACCGGGACCAACAACTATTGTCCAATGATTTGGAAATCTCAAATTTGCCGGAATTAGCCTCAGAAAACCTCACGCATACGGTGAAACTAATAGCTACAACTCTAGGCGTCAAAATTGAAGATAGCGACTTGGTAAGCGTGGACCGCATGGGCGGAAGGCAAGTGAATGCTGCGAGCGCTGCGGGCCCAGTGGAGACCCGCCCGCGTACCGTAGTCGTGCGTCTTGTGCGCCGCGACCTGCGTGACGAGCTGATGCGCGCCGCGCGCGTGCGGCGTGGGGCGAACACCGCGGATCTTGGGATGTCTGGTCCGTCAAGTAGGTACTACCTAAATGAACGCTTAACGAAAATGAACCGAACCTTATTTCGACAAGCACGGGAGTCGGGCCAACGTCTCGGCTGGCAATTTGTGTGGACAAAGCATGGCCGTATTCTTGCACGACGTAAGCCCGGTGACAAGGCGAAGCTCATACGCAATGAGACGGACCTCCTGGAAGTCTTTGGACCAGACGGGGAAAATCTCCCTCAGAACTAGTTCTGTTAATATTAATTTTAGTATAGGTTTTATTATGTTAAGTTTTGTTATTTTCATAAAGTTGTCAGGTCGGTTTACCTTTGTTTTAAAAGGTTCTTTGTTTGGCACTGCACGTCTTGGCTGTTGGAGAAACAGATGTGCATTTGTTGTGGGTATAGCGTACGGATATCATATTTTTTTTATTTCATTCTTAGTATCAATTCACTTTTGCATTATGTCACTGCACCCATGTTTTATACAATTTGTAATTTATGTGTACAATGATTGCTCATATTTTTCGTAACTACACGTATTGTCTCGCTCAACCCTAGTTTTGAAAGTGTATATCCATATTGCATGCACAAATGCCGCGCAATAAGCACATTAAATTTTGACTTCTGAACGCGGGCTCATTATCAACAAATCATGATGAGTTTATTATTGCTATGAACCATCACTCCGTCGATGTCATGGCAATTAATGAGACGTGGCTGCGGGAGGGGGAGGAGGGCCGGGCGTCAGTGGTTCCTGGATATCAGTTGCGCCATAGACCACGCCCAGACACAATCCGTGGGGGGCGCGGGGGAGGGGTCGCGTTTTATATTAAAACCGGAACCAGCGCTCGAACTAGAGCTCACCCGCATCATCCACAGGTGGAGCAAATGTGGCTCAATATAACAGCTAAGAAAAAAAAATTGCTTATAGGAACTGCATACCGGCCCCCTTGGTTGGATTTAGATATTTACCTAGACGCGATCACGGACAGCATCTGTGCATTGGCTCCGTACGATAATATTATTTTATTGGGCGATCTTAATGTTAATATGCTTGACATAATCAATCCTAAAACAAAAAAGCTCATGGGATTTCTAAAGTACTGCAACATGGATCAAATTGTTCTCGAGCCTACCCACTTCGTAGGAGACAGTGCTACTCTGATCGATGTGATTTGTACGGATGCACGGTATCGGGACGTTGTTGTGGACCACATAACGGAACTAGGTCATCACTCGTTCGTATGTTGCGAAATCGTTTTTAAAAAAGAGAAACCGTTACGTAAAAAGGTAACATATCGTCCGTTTAGAGACATATCAGTTGATGATTTCCGTAGAGATCTGGAGGCAATCCCGTGGGATTCAATCTGCGAACTTCAAGATGTAAATGACATGTTGGATTCCTTTAATTCGCATGTAATTAGGCTTTTCGATACCCACGCACCTTTAAAAACTAGAATTTTCAAAAAGCAACCAACGCCTTGGATAACAGACATTATAAATTTAATGTTTAAATTGAGAAACGATGCCCGCTATCGATATCGTCAAACCAAACTGGAGGCACACAAACATTATTACTTAGACCTTAAGCACCAAGCAATAGTTGGCTTATTCAATGAGAAAAAAGCGTTCTATACCAAGTATATAAATAACAACATTAACGACTCAAAATCTTTATGGCACAATATAAAGAAGCATGTGTTTCCAGTGGGGAAGGACGACGATGTGCTCTTAGAGGAATTTAACGATCCAGACGGGATAAATTCAGCATTCCTGGATGTCCCGGGCGACCCTAATGTGAACACTTCCCAACAATCCTTCTTTGAATCTAACCGGTTCGGGACCGCAGAATTCACCACGATGCCAACAGACCCGAAGACAGTTTTCAATATATTTAAAAACATATCAACAAATGCGCAAGGGGTTGACGGTATATCGATGGAAATGTTGAGTCTTACACTCCCGCAATCATTAACTGTTATAACTGAGATAGTAAATAGATCCATTACCTCGAATGTATTTCCTGATCTGTGGCGTAATGCAATTGTGCGGCCTATTCCAAAAAATAATAACCCACAAAGTTATAAAGATCTTCGCCCCATAAGCATATTGCCATGTCTGTCCAAGGTGTTGGAGAGAGTGGTGTATCTGCAGGTTTCGGATTTTCTCGAAGCACATGGGGTATTACCTGACCTGCAGTCGGGTTTCAGAAAGGGACGCGGAACCACAACTGCCTTGGCAGACGTCTTGGGAAATATCCTTGAAACGCGGGACCGTGGTGAGGGATCTATTCTGGTACTGCTCGACTACTCCCGGGCATTCGACTCAATGAATATTTCTCTATTGTTGTCCAAACTATCATATTACGGTTTTGATAGCCGAACCATAGCTTGGTTTAGGAGTTACCTGACGGGCAGGTCACAGCGGGTTGAGATACGCATGCAAGATGGTTCTACGATGTCCTCCTCCCCACAATTAATAACAAGGGGAGTTCCTCAGGGATCGCTGCTCGGCCCGCTTCTCTATATACTGTACAGTGCCGACATAACTAAGTGCATTAAGAGCTGCAAATATCATATTTACGCGGATGACACTCAATTGTATGTCTCGTTTAACGCCAGTAACACAGCATCCGCCGTACGTAACCTAAATGAGGAACTTGATAGAATTGCTTCATGGTCTATGGGCAACTCACTAGTACTGAACCCTCAAAAATCAAAGTTTATGGTTATGGGGAGTAGAAATCAAATAAAAACAATTTTGTCTGCGAAACCAGATGTAAAAATCATGGGAGAAAGTATTCAAAGAGTAGAAGTCGCGCGTAACCTTGGTCTAATCATTGATCCGGAACTTCGTTTTGAGGAGCACAATAATGACGTGGTAAAGAACTGCTTTTATAGATTAAAAGTTCTGTACAGAGTGAGGGATTTCCTTAGTATCACATTGAGGAAGAGATTAGTGGATAGTCTAGTACTATCTAAACTGAATTATTGTGACACTGTATACGGGCCGTGTCTCTTGTCCCGTACAGAACGTCTAATACAGCGTGTACAAAATGCGTGTGCTCGTTATTGCTTTGGCATACCCCGGAGGCATCATATCACACCGTATTTGAATGAACACAATGTATTAAAAATGGCTGCACGACGGAAACTACACTTAGCCGTTTTGATGTTCGGTATCATACAAACACACAAACCGGAATACCTGTTTAAAAAAATAAGCTGGAGGCATGAGCACTACAGCTACTCTGCTCGTTCCACGTCCAACCCGATCTCGATGCCTCGACATAGGACCACAGCTTTCAGAGGATGTTTCAAGTATGCCGCTTCTCGCTGCTGGAATGATTTACCACCTCCCATGAGATCCCTGAAAACAAAACAAAATTTTAAGTTACATCTGAAAAAAAACCTATTAGAAAAACAAAAGTATGAGCAGCAAATATTTTATAAGTAAATACTCACTTATCGTTTATTATCTATGGGCAAGGTATATCAACATCCAAGCGGCTCAAGGCGGCATAGCGATGCGTCGGATGCATCATCTTATCTCATGCCGATAGCGATGTATAGGTTACTTATACGTAAGTAGTTTACAATAAACACCTCACGGTCTCGATCAAGCTTCGACTGAGACGCAAGCGCAAGCCAGTTTGCTCACTGTCGGTATGTCGTTTGGCGGTAGTAACTCACTACGCGTGACGCGCCACGTGACCTGGCTGGACTCGTGAGCCGCGCGCGCCGCTGCCGACGCGGCCGCCGCGCCGCCACGGCCCGCGGCGCGCGATGGCTCGCGAGTCGTGATACGTCATCACACTCATAGACGCATTAGCGAAGTGCAGTGCAACGTTTGTGAGCGCGCGCGCGGGTGACGCGGAGGTATGGGTGGGAGCGAGGCAAAATGCAAAACAAGACAATACTGAATATTCTTGTGCACAGAACATTTATATAGGTACCCTGTTCTTGTGTCGGTACTTTGTATATGAACACACGGCAATGCCTAAAAATACAAATTATTGAATGTTTAGGTTATTCAATAATATTGTTCGTATAACTGGTTGTTTATGTAGTTGATTTTTATTCTTAGTGCTTACTGTTTGTTTTATTTTATTTTGTTACATATAAGTACGTACTATTAATCATTAAACCTGACTTGGTTTTCCGTACGTCCTTTTTGGGTAACCACTGAAAATCAGCGCTGTGCTGTGGGTCCCCCATAGCATAGCACCATGCTGAGTGGAAGCCTTCTTGTCACAGTCATGACGTGCAGCTGTCGACTATTTCTGTTTTGTGCTCGTGATTATAGATTTATTTTGTTGTTTTATTTTTATTTTACATTGTTTCTAGAGCTAATTATCTTTTTTGTATGCACGTGTTTCTGTGACAAATAAACCTATTTTTCTTTCTTTCTTTTCTTTCTTATGTAAATGCGACTAGATAGCCGCGGTTTTGACTAGTCAGTCCCGCCTGCTTTTAGCTAGTCGCCCCTGCGACTAGTCAGTGGCGCCAGCGACTAGCTAGTCGCACTTGCGAGTAGCCACTTGCGCTTGATAGAATATTGTGATTTATCCGTCGCAGAACTACAAAAAATATTCTGGCGCCAGACAATTTTTGAATGAATTTCTTTATATAAAAAACAAACTTTTCCTTCTTAAATTCATTTTTATAAACTTCATTTACCTGTAGTTACTGCATTGTCAATGAGTCCGCGAGCAGACGCGTCTGCAGACACCTCACACTCGTGGGAATTTATAAAAAAAAAACAAAATAAAACGCATGTAAATGCGACTAGCTAGCCGCGGTTTCGACTAGCCAGTCCAACCTGCTACTAGCTAGTCGCCCCTGCTAGTAGCCAGTGGCACCGGCGACTGGCTAGTCGCAGCGTTGACTAGCCACTCGCGCCTGATAGAATATTGTGAGTAATAATTCGCAGAAGCCCAAAAAAATGCTCAGGCGACAGACGATTTTTCAATGAATTTCTATATATAAAAAACACATTTTTCCATCTTAAATTCACAATTTTGTTCTGTAGCTACCTTCAATTACTACACAGTCAATCAGCCCGCGAGCAGACGCGTCTTTAGACACCAAACACTCGTGGGTAGCTTTGAAAAACAAACAAAAAGAAACGTATGTAAATGCGACTAGATAGCCGCGGTTTTGACTAGTCAGTCCCGCCTGCTTTTAGCTAGTCGCCCCTGCGACTAGTCAGTGGCGCCGGCGACTAGCTAGTCGCACTTGCGAGTAGCCACTCGCGCTTGATAGAATAGTGTGATTTATCCGTCGCAGAACTACAAAAAATATTCTGGCGCCAGACGATTTTTGAATGAATTTCTTTAAATAAAAAACAAAATTTTCCTTCTTAAATTCATTTTTATAAACTTCATTTACCTGTAATTACTGCATTGTCAATGAGTCCGCGAGCAGACGTGTCTGCAGACACCTCACACTCGTGGGAATCTATAAAAAAAAAACAAAATAAAACGCATGTAAATGCGACTAGCTAGCCGCGGTTTCGACTAGCCAGTCCAACCTGCTACTAGCTAGTCGCCCCTGCTAGTAGCCAGTGGCACCGGCGACTGGCTAGTCGCAGCGTTGACTAGCCACTCGCGCCTGATAGAATATTGTGAGTAATAATTCGCAGAACCCCAAAAAAATGCTCTGGCGACAGACGATTTTTGAATGAACTTCTATATATAACAAACACATTTTTCCATCTTAAATTCATAATTTTGTTCTGTAGCTACCTTCAATTACTACACAGTCAATCAGCCCGCGAGCAGACGCGTCTTTAGACACCAAACACTCGTGGGTAGCTTTGAAAAACAAACAAAAAGAAACGTATGTAAATGCGACTAGATAACCGCGGTTTTGACTAGTCAGTCCCGCCTGCTTTTAGCTAGTCGCCCCTGCGACTAGTTAGTGGCGCCGGCAACTAGCTAGTCGCACTTGCGAGTAGCCACTCGCGCTTGATAGAATAGTGTGATTTATCCGTCGCAGAACTACAAAAAATATTCTGGCGCCAGACGATTTTTGAATGAATTTCTTTAAATAAAAAACAAAATTTTCCTTCTTAAATTCATTTTTATAAACTTCATTTACCTTTATTTACTGCATTGTCAATGACCCCGCGAGCAGACGCGTCTGCAGACACCTCACACACGTGGGAATCTATAAAAAAAAAACAAAATAAAACGCATGTAAATGCGACTAGCTAGCCGCGGTTTCGACTAGCCAGTCCAACCTGCTACTAGCTAGTCGCCCCTGCTAGTAGCCAGTGGCACCGGCGACTGGCTAGTCGCAGCGTTGACTAGCCACTCGCGCCTGATAGAATATTGTGAGTAATAATTCGCAGAACCCCAAAAAAATGCACAGGCGACAGACGATTTTTGAATGAATTTCTATATATAAAAAACAATTTTTTCCATCTTAAATTCACAATTTTGTTCTGTAGCTACCTTCAATTACTACACAGTCAATCAGCCCGCGAGCAGACGCGTCTTTAGACACCAAACACTCGTGGGTAGCTTTGAAAAACAAACAAAAAGAAACGTATGTAAATGCGACTAGATAGCCGCGGTTTTGACTAGTCAGTCCCGCCTGCTTTTAGCTAGTCGCCCCTGCGACTAGTCAGTGGCGCCAGCGACTAGATAGTCGCACTTGCGAGTAGCCACTCGCGCTTGATAGAATATTGTGATTTATCCGTCGCAGAACTACAAAAAATATTCTGGCGCCAGACGATTTTTGAATGAATTTCTTTATATAAAAAACAAAATTTTCCTTCTTAAATTCATTTTTATAAACTTCATTTACCTGTAATTACTGCATTGTCAATGACCTCGCGAGCAGACGCGTCTGCAGACACCTCACACACGTGGGAATCTATAAAAAAAAACAAAATAAAACGCATGTAAATGCGACTAGCTAGCCGCGGTTTCGACTAGCCAGTCCAACCTGCTACTAGCTAGTCGCCCCTGCTAGTAGCCAGTGGCACCGGCGACTGGCTAGTCGCAGCGTTGACTAGCCACTCGCGCCTGATAGAATATTGTGAGTAATAATTCGCAGAACCCCAAAAAAATGCTCAGGCGAAAGACGATTTTTCAATGAATTTCTATATATAAAAAACACATTTTTCCATCTTAAATTCATAATTTTGTTCTGTAGCTACCTTCAATTACTACACAGTCAATCAGCCCGCGAGCAGACGCGTCTTCAGACACCAAACACTCGTGGGTAGCTTTGAAAAACAAACAAAAAGAAACGTATGTAAATGCGACTAGATAGCCGCGGTTTTGACTAGTCAGTCCCGCCTGCTTTTAGCTAGTCGCCCCTGCGACTAGTCAGTGGCGCCGGCGACTAGCTAGTCGCACTTGCGAGTAGCCACTCGCGCTTGATAGAATAGTGTGATTTATCCGTCGCAGAACTACAAAAAATATTCTGGCGCCAGACGATTTTTGAATGAATTTCTTTATATAAAAAACAAAATTTTCCTTCTTAAATTCATTTTTATAAACTTCATTTACCTTTATTTACTGCATTGTCAATGACCCCGCGAGCAGACGCGTCTGCAGACACCTCACACACGTGGGAATCTATAAAAAAAAAACAAAATAAAACGCATGTAAATGCAACTAGCTAGCCGTGATTTCGACTAGTCAGTCCCGCCTGCTATTAGCTAGTCGCCCCTGCGACTAGTCAGTGGCGCCGGCGACTAGCTAGTCGCACTTGCGAGTAGCCACTCGCGCCTGAAAGAATATTGTGAGTAATAATTCGCAGAAGCCCAAAAAAATGCTCAGGCGACAGACGATTTTTGAATGAATTTCTATATATAAAAAACACATTTTTCCATCTTAAATTCATAATTTTGTTCTGTAGCTACCTTCAATTACTACACAGTCAATCAGCCCGCGAGCAGACGCGTCTTCAGACACCAAACACTCGTGGGTAGCTTTGAAAAACAAACAAAAAGAAACGTATGTAAATGCGACTAGATAGCCGCGGTTTTGACTAGTCAGTCCCGCCTGCTTTTAGCTAGTCGCCCCTGCGACTAGTCAGTGGCGCCGGCGACTAGCTAGTCGCACTTGCGAGTAGCCACTCGCGCTTGATAGAATAGTGTGATTTATCCGTCGCAGAACTACAAAAAATATTCTGGCGCCAGACGATTTTTGAATGAATTTCTTTATATAAAAAACAAAATTTTCCTTCTTAAATTCATTTTTATAAACTTCATTTACCTTTATTTACTGCATTGTCAATGACCCCGCGAGCAGACGCGTCTGCAGACACCTCACACACGTGGGAAACTATAAAAAAAAAACAAAATAAAACGCATGTAAATGCGACTAGCTAGCCGCGATTTCGACTAATCAGTCCCGCCTGCTACTAGCTAGTCGCCCCTGCTAGTAGCCAGTGGCACCGGCGACTCGCTAGTTGCAGCGTTGACTAGCCACTCGCGCCTGAAGAAGCCCAAAAAAATGCTCAGGCGAAAGACGATTTTTCAATGAATTTCTATATATAAAAAACACATTTTTCCATCTTAAATTCACAAATTTGTTCTGTAGCTACCTTCAATTACTACACAGTCAATCAGCCCGCGAGCAGACGCGTCTTTAGACACCAAACACTCGTGGGTAGCTTTGAAAAACAAACAAAAAGAAACGTATGTAAATGCGACTAGATAGCCGCGGTTTTGACTAGTCAGTCCCGCCTGCTTTTAGCTAGTCGCCCCTGCGACTAGTCAGTGGCGCCGGCGATTAGCTAGTCGCACTTGCGAGTAGCCACTCGCGCTTGATAGAATATTGTGATTTATCCGTCGCAGAACTACAAAAAATATTCTGGCGCCAGACGATTTTTGAATGAATTTCTTTATATAAAAAACAAAATTTTCCTTCTTAAATTCATTTTTATAAACTTCATTTACCTTTATTTACTGCATTGTCAATGACCCCGCGAGCAGACGCGTCTGCAGACACCTCACACACGTGGGAATCTATAAAAAAAAACAAAATAAAACGCATGTAAATGCGACTAGCTAGCCGCGATTTCGACTAGCCAGTCCAACCTGCTACTAGCTAGTCGCCCCTGCTAGTAGCCAGTGGCACCGGCGACTGGCCAGTCGCAGCGTTGACTAGCCACTCGCGCCTGATAGAATATTGTGAGTAATAATTCGCAGAACCCCAAAAAAATGCTCTGGCGACAGACGATTTTTGAATGAATTTCTATATATAAAAAACACATTTTTCCATCTTAAATTCACAAATTTGTTCTGTAGCTACCTTCAATTACTACACAGTCAATCAGCCTGCGAGCAGACGCGTCTTTAGACACCAAACACTCGTGGGTAGCTTTGAAAAAGAAACAAAAAGAAACGTGTGTAAATGCGACTAGATAGCCGCGGTTTTGACTAGTCAGTCCCGCCTGCTTTTAGCTAGTCGCCCCTGCGACTAGTCAGTGGCGCCGGCGATTAGCTAGTCGCACTTGCGAGTAGCCACTCGCGCTTGATAGAATATTGTGATTTATCCGTCGCAGAACTACAAAAAATATTCTGGCGCCAGACGATTTTTGAATGAATTTCTTTATATAAAAAACAAAATTTTCCTTCTTAAATTCATTTTTATAAACTTCATTTACCTTTATTTACTGCATTGTCAATGACCCCGTGAGCAGACGCGTCTGCAGACACCTCACACACGTGGGAATCTATAAAAAAAAACAAAATAAAACGCATGTAAATGCGACTAGCTAGCCGCGATTTCGACTAGTCAGTCCCGCCTGCTACTAGCTAGTCGCCCCTGCTAGTAGCCAGTGGCACCGGCGACTGGCCAGTCGCAGCGTTGACTAGCCACTTGCGCCTGATAGAATATTGTGAGTAATAATTCGCAGAACCCCAAAAAAATGCTCTGGCGACAGACGATTTTTGAATGAATTTCTATATATAAAAAACACATTTTTCCATCTTAAATTCATAATTTTGTTCTGTAGCTACCTTCAATTACTACACAGTCAATCAGCCCGCGAGCAGACGCGTCTTTAGACACCAAACACTCGTGGGTAGCTTTGAAAAACAAACAAAAAGAAACGTATGTAAATGCGACTAGATAGCCGTGGTTTTGACTAGTCAGTCCCGCCTGCTTTTAGCTAGTCACCCCTGCGACTAGTCAGTGGCGCCGGCGACTAGCTAGTCGCACTTGCGAGTAGCCACTCGCGCTTGATAGAATAGTGTGATTTATCCGTCGCAGAACTACAAAAAATATTCTGGCGCCAGACGATTTTTGAATGAATTTCTTTATATAAAAAACAAAATTTTCCTTCTTAAATTCATTTTTATAAACTTCATTTACCTTTATTTACTGCATTGTCAATGACCTCGCGAGCAGACGCGTCTGCAGACACCTCACACACGTGGGAATCTATAAAAAAAAACAAAATAAAACGCATGTAAATGCGACTAGCTAGCCGCGGTTTCGACTAGCCAGTCCAACCTGCTACTAGCTAGTCACCCCTGCTAGTAGCCAGTGGCACCGGCGACTGGCTAGTCGCAGCGTTGACTAGCCACTCGCGCCTGATAGAATATTGTGAGTAATAATTCGCAGAAGCCCAAAAAAATGCACAGGCGACAGACGATTTTTCAATGAATTTCTATATATAAAAAACACATTTTTCCATCTTAAATTCACAATTTTGTTCTGTAGCTACCTTCAATTACTATACAGTCAATCAGCCCGCGAGCAGACGCGTCTTTAGACACCAAACACTCGTGGGTAGCTTTGAAAAACAAACAAAAAGAAACGTATGTAAATGCGACTAGATAGCCGCGGTTTTGACTAGTCAGTCCCGCCTGCTACTAGCTAGTCGCCCCTGTGACTAGTCAGTGGCGCCGGCGACTAGCTAGTCGCACTTGCGGGTAGCCACTCGCGCTTGATAGAATATTGTGATTTATACGTCGCAGAACTACAAAAAATATTCTGGCGCCAGACAATTTTTGAATGAATTTCTTTATATAAAAAACAAACTTTTCCTTCTTAAATTCATTTTTATAAACTTCATTTACCTGTAGTTACTGCATTGTCAATGAGTCCGCGAGCAGACGCGTCTGCAGACACCTCACACTCGTGGGAATCTATAAAAAAAAAACAAAATAAAACGCATGTAAATGCGACTAGCTAGCCGCGGTTTCGACTAGCCAGTCCAACCTGCTACTAGCTAGTCGCCCCTGCTAGTAGCCAGTGGCACCGGCGACTGGCCAGTCGCAGCGTTGACTAGCCACTCGCGCCTGATAGAATATTGTGAGTAATAATTCGCAGAACCCCAAAAAAATGCTCTGGCGACAGACGATTTTTGAATGAATTTCTATATATAAAAAACACATTTTTCCATCTTAAATTCACAAATTTGTTCTGTAGCTACCTTCAATTACTACACAGTCAATCAGCCTGCGAGCAGACGCGTCTTTAGACACCAAACACTCGTGGGTAGCTTTGAAAAAGAAACAAAAAGAAACGTATGTAAATGCGACTAGATAGCCGCGGTTTTGACTAGTCAGTCCCGCCTGCTTTTAGCTAGTCGCCCCTGCGACTAGTCAGTGGCGCCGGCGATTAGCTAGTCGCACTTGCGAGTAGCCACTCGCGCTTGATAGAATAGTGTGATTTATCCGTCGCAGAACTACAAAAAATATTCTGGCGCCAGACGATTTTTGAATGAATTTCTTTATATAAAAAACAAAATTTTCCTTCTTAAATTCATTTTTATAAACTTCATTTACCTTTATTTACTGCATTGTCAATGACCCCGCAAGCAGACGCGTCTGCAGACACCTCACACACGTGGGAATCTATAAAAAAAAACAAAATAAAACGCATGTAAATGCGACTAGCTAGCCGCGATTTCGACTAGTCAGTCCCGCCTGCTACTAGCTAGTCGCCCCTGCTAGTAGCCAGTGGCACCGGCGACTGGCCAGTCGCAGCGTTGACTAGCCACTCGCGCCTGATAGAATATTGTGAGTAATAATTCGCAGAACCCCAAAAAAATGCTCTGGCGACAGACGATTAAACAATGAATTTCTATATATAAAAAACACATTTTTCCATCTTAAATTCACAATTTTGTTCTGTAGCTACCTTCAATTACTACACAGTCAATCAGCCCGCGAGCAGACGCGTCTTTAGACACCAAACACTCGTGGGTAGCTTTGAAAAACAAACAAAAAGAAACGTATGTAAATGCGACTAGATAGCCGCGGTTTTGACTAGTCAGTCCCGCCTGCTTTTAGCTAGTCGCCCCTGCGACTAGTCAGTGGCGCCGGCGACAAGATAGTCGCACTTGCGAGTAGCCACTCGCGCTTGATAGAATATTGTGATTTATCCGTCGCAGAACTACAAAAAATATTCTGGCGCCAGACGATTTTTGAATGAATTTCTTTATATAAAAAACAAACTTTTCCTTCTTAAATTCATTTTTATAAACTTCATTTACCTGTAATTACTGCATTGTCAATGAGTCCGCGAGCAGACGTGTCTGCAGACACCTCACACTCGTGGGAATCTATAAAAAAAAAACAAAATAAAACGCATGTAAATGCGACTAGCTAGCCGCGGTTTCGACTAGCCAGTCCAACCTGCTACTAGCTAGTCGCCCCTGCTAGTAGCCAGTGGCACCGGCGACTGGCTAGTCGCAGCGTTGACTAGCCACTCGCGCCTGATAGAATATTGTGAGTAATAATTCGCAGAACCCCAAAAAAATGCTCTGGCGACAGACGATTTTTGAATGAATTTCTATATATAAAAAACAATTTTTTCCATCTTAAATTCACAATTTTGTTCTGTAGCTACCTTCAATTACTACACAGTCAATCAGCCCGCGAGCAGACGCGTCTTTAGACACCAAACACTCGTGGGTAGCTTTGAAAAACAAACAAAAAGAAACGTATGTAAATGCGACTAGATAGCCGCGGTTTTGACTAGTCAGTCCCGCCTGCTTTTAGCTAGTCGCCCCTGCGACTAGTCAGTGGCGCCGGCGACTAGATAGTCGCACTTGCGAGTAGCCACTCGCGCTTGATAGAATAGTGTGATTTATCCGTCGCAGAACTACAAAAAATATTCTGGCGCCAGACGATTTTTGAATGAATTTCTTTATATAAAAAACAAAATTTTCCTTCTTAAATTCATTTTTATAAACTTCATTTACCTTTATTTACTGCATTGTCAATGACCTCGCGAGCAGACGCGTCTGCAGACACCTCACACACGTGGGAATCTATAAAAAAAAACAAAATAAAACGCATGTAAATGCGACTAGCTAGCCGCGGTTTCGACTAGCCAGTCCAACCTGCTACTAGCTAGTCGCCCCTGCTAGTAGCCAGTGGCACCAGCGACTCGCTAGTTGCAGCGTTGACTAGCCACTCGCGCCTGAAGAAGCCCAAAAAAATGCTCAGGCGAAAGACGATTTTTCAATGAATTTCTATATATAAAAAACACATTTTTCCATCTTAAATTCACAAATTTGTTCTGTAGCTACCTTCAATTACTACACAGTCAATCAGCCCAAGAGCAGACGCGTCTTTAGACACCAAACACTCGTGGGTAGCTTTGAAAAACAAACAAAAAGAAACGTATGTAAATGCGACTAGATAGCCGCGGTTTTGACTAGTCAGTCCCGCCTGCTTTTAGCTAGTCGCCCCTGCGACTAGTCAGTGGCGCCGGCGATTAGCTAGTCGCACTTGCAAGTAGCCACTCGCGCTTGATAGAATATTGTGATTTATCCGTCGCAGAACTACAAAAAATATTCTGGCGCCAGACGATTTTTGAATGAATTTCTTTATATAAAAAACAAAATTTTCCTTCTTAAATTCATTTTTATAAACTTCATTTACCTTTATTTACTGCATTGTCAATGACCCCGCGAGCAGACGCGTCTGCAGACACCTCACACACGTGGGAATCTATAAAAAAAAACAAAATAAAACGCATGTAAATGCGACTAGCTAGCCGCGATTTCGACTAGCCAGTCCAACCTGCTACTAGCTAGTCGCCCCTGCTAGTAGCCAGTGGCACCGGCGACTGGCCAGTCGCAGCGTTGACTAGCCACTCGCGCCTGATAGAATATTGTGAGTAATAATTCGCAGAACCCCAAAAAAATGCTCTGGCGACAGACGATTTTTGAATGAATTTCTATATATAAAAAACACATTTTTCCATCTTAAATTCACAAATTTGTTCTGTAGCTACCTTCAACTACTACACAGTCAATCAGCCTGCGAGCAGACGCGTCTTTAGACACCAAACACTCGTGGGTAGCTTTGAAAAACAAACAAAAAGAAACGTATGTAAATGCGACTAGATAGCCGCGGTTTTGACTAGTCAGTCCCGCCTGCTTTTAGCTAGTCGCCCCTGCGACTAGTCAGTGGCGCCGGCGATTAGCTAGTCGCACTTGCGAGTAGCCACTCGCGCTTGATAGAATATTGTGATTTATCCGTCGCAGAACTACAAAAAATATTCTGGCGCCAGACGATTTTTGAATGAATTTCTTTATATAAAAAACAAAATTTTCCTTCTTAAATTCATTTTTATAAACTTCATTTACCTTTATTTACTGCATTGTCAATGACCCCGCGAGCAGACGCGTCTGCAGACACCTCACACACGTGGGAATCTATAAAAAAAAACAAAATAAAACGCATGTAAATGCGACTAGCTAGCCGCGATTTCGACTAGTCAGTCCCGCCTGCTACTAGCTAGTCGCCCCTGCTAGTAGCCAGTGGCACCGGCGACTGGCCAGTCGCAGCGTTGACTAGCCACTTGCGCCTGATAGAATATTGTGAGTAATAATTCGCAGAACCCCAAAAAAATGCTCTGGCGACAGACGATTTTTGAATGAATTTCTATATATAAAAAACACATTTTTCCATCTTAAATTCATAATTTTGTTCTGTAGCTACCTTCAATTACTACACAGTCAATCAGCCCGCGAGCAGACGCGTCTTTAGACACCAAACACTCGTGGGTAGCTTTGAAAAACAAACAAAAAGAAACGTATGTAAATGCGACTAGATAGCCGTGGTTTTGACTAGTCAGTCCCGCCTGCTTTTAGCTAGTCACCCCTGCGACTAGTCAGTGGCGCCGGCGACTAGCTAGTCGCACTTGCGAGTAGCCACTCGCGCTTGATAGAATAGTGTGATTTATCCGTCGCAGAACTACAAAAAATATTCTGGCGCCAGACGATTTTTGAATGAATTTCTTTATATAAAAAACAAAATTTTCCTTCTTAAATTCATTTTTATAAACTTCATTTACCTTTATTTACTGCATTGTCAATGACCTCGCGAGCAGACGCGTCTGCAGACACCTCACACGAGTGGGAATCTATAAAAAAAAAACAAAATAAAACGCATGTAAATGCGACTAGCTAGCCGCGGTTTCGACTAGCCAGTCCAACCTGCTACTAGCTAGTCACCCCTGCTAGTAGCCAGTGGCACCGGCGACTGGCTAGTCGCAGCGTTGACTAGCCACTCGCGCCTGATAGAATATTGTGAGCAATAATTCGCAGAACCCCAAAAAAATGCTCAGGCGAAAGACGATTTTTCAATGAATTTCTATATATAAAAAACACATTTTTCCATCTTAAATTCACAATTTTGTTCTGTAGCTACCTTCAATTACTACACAGTCAATCAGCCCGCGAGCAGACGCGTCTTTAGACACCAAACACTCGTGGGTAGCTTTGAAAAACAAACAAAAAGAAACGTATGTAAATGCGACTAGATAGCCGCGGTTTTGACTAGTCAGTCCCGCCTGCTTTTAGCTAGTCGCCCCTGCGACTAGTCAGTGGCGCCGGCGACAAGATAGTCGCACTTGCGAGTAGCCACTCGCGCTTGATAGAATATTGTGATTTATCCGTCGCAGAACTACAAAAAATATTCTGGCGCCAGACGATTTTTGAATGAATTTCTTTATATAAAAAACAAACTTTTCCTTCTTAAATTCATTTTTATAAACTTCATTTACCTGTAATTACTGCATTGTCAATGAGTCCGCGAGCAGACGTGTCTGCAGACACCTCACACTCGTGGGAATCTATAAAAAAAAAACAAAATAAAACGCATGTAAATGCGACTAGCTAGCCGCGGTTTCGACTAGCCAGTCCAACCTGCTACTAGCTAGTCGCCCCTGCTAGTAGCCAGTGGCACCGGCGACTGGCTAGTCGCAGCGTTGACTAGCCACTCGCGCCTGATAGAATATTGTGAGTAATAATTCGCAGAACCCCAAAAAAATGCTCTGGTGACAGACGATTTTTGAATGAATTTCTATATATAAAAAACAATTTTTTCCATCTTAAATTCACAATTTTGTTCTGTAGCTACCTTCAATTACTACACAGTCAATCAGCCCGCGAGCAGACGCGTCTTTAGACACCAAACACTCGTGGGTAGCTTTGAAAAACAAACAAAAAGAAACGTATGTAAATGCGACTAGATAGCCGCGGTTTTGACTAGTCAGTCCCGCCTGCTTTTAGCTAGTCGCCCCTGCGACTAGTCAGTGGCGCCGGCGACTAGATAGTCGCACTTGCGAGTAGCCACTCGCGCTTGATAGAATAGTGTGATTTATCCGTCGCAGAACTACAAAAAATATTCTGGCGCCAGACGATTTTTGAATGAATTTCTTTATATAAAAAACAAAATTTTCCTTCTTAAATTCATTTTTATAAACTTCATTTACCTTTATTTACTGCATTGTCAATGACCTCGCGAGCAGACGCGTCTGCAGACACCTCACACACGTGGGAATCTATAAAAAAAAACAAAATAAAACGCATGTAAATGCGACTAGCTAGCCGCGGTTTCGACTAGCCAGTCCAACCTGCTTCTAGCTAGTCGCCCCTGCTAGTAGCCAGTGGCACCGGCGACTGGCTAGTCGCAGCGTTGACTAGCCACTCGCGCCTGATAGAATATTGTGAGTAATAATTCGCAGAACCCCAAAAAAATGCTCAGGCGAAAGACGATTTTTCAATGAATTTCTATATATAAAAAACACATTTTTCCATCTTAAATTCATAATTTTGTTCTGTAGCTACCTTCAATTACTACACAGTCAATCAGCCCGCGAGCAGACGCGTCTTCAGACACCAAACACTCGTGGGTAGCTTTGAAAAACAAACAAAAAGAAACGTATGTAAATGCGACTAGATAGCCGCGGTTTTGACTAGTCAGTCCCGCCTGCTTTTAGCTAGTCGCCCCTGCGACTAGTCAGTGGCGCCGGCGACTAGCTAGTCGCACTTGCGAGTAGCCACTCGCGCTTGATAGAATAGTGTGATTTATCCGTCGCAGAACTACAAAAAATATTCTGGCGCCAGACGATTTTTGAATGAATTTCTTTATATAAAAAACAAAATTTTCCTTCTTAAATTCATTTTTATAAACTTCATTTACCTTTATTTACTGCATTGTCAATGACCCCGCGAGCAGACGCGTCTGCAGACACCTCACACACGTGGGAATCTATAAAAAAAAAACAAAATAAAACGCATGTAAATGCAATTAGCTAGCCGTGATTTCGACTAGTCAGTCCCGCCTGCTATTAGCTAGTCGCCCCTGCGACTAGTCAGTGGCGCCGGCGACTAGCTAGTCGCACTTGCGAGTAGCCACTCGCGCC
The DNA here is from genome assembly GCA_917490735.1 of Dryobotodes eremita. Lineage (NCBI taxonomy): Eukaryota > Metazoa > Arthropoda > Insecta > Lepidoptera > Noctuidae > Dryobotodes > Dryobotodes eremita. The sequence goes on along the minus strand of CAKJSZ010000031.1, from coordinate 16,371 downwards.
TGATAGAATATTGTGAGTAATAATTCGCAGAAGCCCAAAAAAATGCTCAGGCGACAGACGATTTTTGAATGAATTTCTATATATAAAAAACACATTTTTCCATCTTAAATTCATAATTTTGTTATGTAGCTACCTTCAATTACTACACAGTCAATCAGCCCGCGAGCAGACGCGTCTTTAGACACCAAACACTCGTGGGTAGCTTTGAAAAACAAACAAAAAGAAACGTATGTAAATGCGACTAGATAGCCGCGGTTTTGACTAGTCAGTCCCGCCTGCTTTTAGCTAGTCGCCCCTGCGACTATTCAGTGGCGCCGGCGACTAGCTAGTCGCACTTGCGAGTAGCCACTCGCGCTTGATAGAATAGTGTGATTTATCCGTCGCAGAACTACAAAAAATATTCTGGCGCCAGACGATTTTTGAATGAATTTCTTTATATAAAAAACAAAATTTTCCTTCTTAAATTCATTTTTATAAACTTCATTTACCTTTATTTACTGCATTGTCAATGACCCCGCGAGCAGACGCGTCTGCAGACACCTCACACACGTGGGAATCTATAAAAAAAAAACAAAATAAAACGCATGTAAATGCGACTAGCTAGCCGCGATTTCGACTAATCAGTCCCGCCTGCTACTAGCTAGTCGCCCCTGCTAGTAGCCAGTGGCACCGGCGACTCGCTAGTTGCAGCGTTGACTAGCCACTCGCGCCTGAAGAAGCCCAAAAAAATGCTCAGGCGAAAGACGATTTTTCAATGAATTTCTATATATAAAAAACACATTTTTCCATCTTAAATTCACAAATTTGTTCTGTAGCTACCTTCAATTACTACACAGTCAATCAGCCCGCGAGCAGACGCGTCTTTAGACACCAAACACTCGTGGGTAGCTTTGAAAAACAAACAAAAAGAAACGTATGTAAATGCGACTAGATAGCCGCGGTTTTGACTAGTCAGTCCCGCCTGCTTTTAGCTAGTCGCCCCTGCGACCAGTCAGTGGCGCCGGCGATTAGCTAGTCGCACTTGCAAGTAGCCACTCGCGCTTGATAGAATATTGTGATTTATCCGTCGCAGAACTACAAAAAATATTCTGGCGCCAGACGATTTTTGAATGAATTTCTTTATATAAAAAACAAAATTTTCCTTCTTAAATTCATTTTTATAAACTTCATTTACCTTTATTTACTGCATTGTCAATGACCCCGCGAGCAGACGCGTCTGCAGACACCTCACACACGTGGGAATCTATAAAAAAAAACAAAATAAAACGCATGTAAATGCGACTAGCTAGCCGCGATTTCGACTAGCCAGTCCAACCTGCTACTAGCTAGTCGCCCCTGCTAGTAGCCAGTGGCACCGGCGACTGGCCAGTCGCAGCGTTGACTAGCCACTCGCGCCTGATAGAATATTGTGAGTAATAATTCGCAGAACCCCAAAAAAATGCTCTGGCGACAGACGATTTTTGAATGAATTTCTATATATAAAAAACACATTTTTCCATCTTAAATTCACAAATTTGTTCTGTAGCTACCTTCAACTACTACACAGTCAATCAGCCTGCGAGCAGACGCGTCTTTAGACACCAAACACTCGTGGGTAGCTTTGAAAAACAAACAAAAAGAAACGTATGTAAATGCGACTAGATAGCCGCGGTTTTGACTAGTCAGTCCCGCCTGCTTTTAGCTAGTCGCCCCTGCGACTAGTCAGTGGCGCCGGCGATTAGCTAGTCGCACTTGCGAGTAGCCACTCGCGCTTGATAGAATATTGTGATTTATCCGTCGCAGAACTACAAAAAATATTCTGGCGCCAGACGATTTTTGAATGAATTTCTTTATATAAAAAACAAAATTTTCCTTCTTAAATTCATTTTTATAAACTTCATTTACCTTTATTTACTGCATTGTCAATGACCCCGCGAGCAGACGCGTCTGCAGACACCTCACACACGTGGGAATCTATAAAAAAAAACAAAATAAAACGCATGTAAATGCGACTAGCTAGCCGCGATTTCGACTAGTCAGTCCCGCCTGCTACTAGCTAGTCGCCCCTGCTAGTAGCCAGTGGCACCGGCGACTGGCCAGTCGCAGCGTTGACTAGCCACTTGCGCCTGATAGAATATTGTGAGTAATAATTCGCAGAACCCCAAAAAAATGCTCTGGCGACAGACGATTTTTGAATGAATTTCTATATATAAAAAACACATTTTTCCATCTTAAATTCATAATTTTGTTCTGTAGCTACCTTCAATTACTACACAGTCAATCAGCCCGCGAGCAGACGCGTCTTTAGACACCAAACACTCGTGGGTAGCTTTGAAAAACAAACAAAAAGAAACGTATGTAAATGCGACTAGATAGCCGTGGTTTTGACTAGTCAGTCCCGCCTGCTTTTAGCTAGTCACCCCTGCGACTAGTCAGTGGCGCCGGCGACTAGCTAGTCGCACTTGCGAGTAGCCACTCGCGCTTGATAGAATAGTGTGATTTATCCGTCGCAGAACTACAAAAAATATTCTGGCGCCAGACGATTTTTGAATGAATTTCTTTATATAAAAAACAAAATTTTCCTTCTTAAATTCATTTTTATAAACTTCATTTACCTTTATTTACTGCATTGTCAATGACCTCGCGAGCAGACGCGTCTGCAGACACCTCACACAAGTGGGAATCTATAAAAAAAAACAAAATAAAACGCATGTAAATGCGACTAGCTAGCCGCGGTTTCGACTAGCCAGTCCAACCTGCTACTAGCTAGTCACCCCTGCTAGTAGCCAGTGGCACCGGCGACTGGCTAGTCGCAGCGTTGACTAGCCACTCGCGCCTGATAGAATATTGTGAGCAATAATTCGCAGAACCCCAAAAAAATGCTCAGGCGAAAGACGATTTTTCAATGAATTTCTATATATAAAAAACACATTTTTCCATCTTAAATTCATAATTTTGTTCTGTAGCTACCATTAATTACTACACATTCAATCAGCCCGCGAGCAGACGCGTCTTTAGACACCAAACACTCGTGGGTAGCTTTGAAAAACAAACAAAAAGAAACGTATGTAAATGCGACTAGATAGCCGCGGTTTTGACTAGTCAGTCCCGCCTGCTTTTAGCTAGTCGCCCCTGCGACTAGTCAGTGGCGCCGGCGACTAGCTAGTCGCACTTGCGAGTAGCCACTCGCGCTTGATAGAATAGTGTGATTTATCCGTCGCAGAACTACAAAAAATATTCTGGCGCCAGACGATTTTTGAATGAATTTCTTTATATAAAAAACAAAATTTTCCTTCTTAAATTCATTTTTATAAACTTCATTTACCTTTATTTACTGCATTGTCAATGACCCCGCGAGCAAACGCGTCTGCAGACACCTCACACACGTGGGAATCTATAATAAAAACAAAATAAAACGCATGTAAATGCGACTAGCTAGCCGTGATTTCGACTAGTCATTCCCGCCTGCTATTAGCTAGTCGCCCCTGCGACTAGTCAGTGGCGCCGGCGACTAGCTAGTCGCACTTGCGAGTAGCCACTCGCGCTTGATAGAATAGTGTGATTTATCCGTCGCAGAACTACAAAAAATATTCTGGCGCCAGACGATTTTTGAATGAATTTCTTTATATAAAAAACAAAATTTTCCTTCTTAAATTCATTTTTATAAACTTCATTTACCTTTATTTACTGCATTGTCAATGACCCCGCGAGCAGACGCGTCTGCAGACACCTCACACACGTGGGAATCTATAAAAAAAAACAAAATAAAACGCATGTAAATGCGACTAGCTAGCCGTGATTTCGACTAGTCAGTCCCGCCTGCTATTAGCTAGTCGCCCCTGCTAGTAGCCAGTGGCACCGGCGACTGGCCAGTCGCAGCGTTGACTAGCCACTCGCGCCAGATAGAATATTGTGAGTAATAATTCGCAGAACCCCAAAAAAATGCTCTGGCGACAGACGATTTTTGAATGAATTTCTATATATAAAAAACACATTTTTCCATCTTAAATTCATAATTTTGTTCTGTAGCTACCTTCAATTACTACACAGTCAATCAGCCCGCGAGCAGACGCGTCTTTAGACACCAAACACTCGTGGGTAGCTTTGAAAAACAAACAAAAAGAAACGTATGTAAATGCGACTAGATAGCCGTGATTTCGACTAGTCAGTCCCGCCTGCTATTAGCTAGTCGCCCCTGCTAGTAGCCAGTGGCACCGGCGACTCGCTAGTTGCAGCGTTGACTAGCCACTCGCGCCTGATAGAATATTGTGAGTAATAATTCGCAGAAGCCCAAAAAAATGCTCAGGCGAAAGACGATTTTTCAATGAATTTCTATATATAAAAAACACATTTTTCCATCTTAAATTCACAAATTTGTTCTGTAGCTACCTTCAATTACTACACAGTCAATCAGCCCGCGAGCAGACGCGTCTTTAGACACCAAACACTCGTGGGTAGCTTTGAAAAACAAACAAAAAGAAACGTATGTAAATGCGACTAGATAGCCGCGGTTTTGACTAGTCAGTCCCGCCTGCTTTTAGCTAGTCGCCCCTGCGACTAGTCAGTGGCGCCGGCGACTAGCTAGTCGCACTTGCGAGTAGCCACTCGCGCTTGATAGAATAGTGTGATTTATCCGTCGCAGAACTACAAAAAATATTCTGGCGCCAGACGATTTTTGAATGAATTTCTTTATATAAAAAACAAAATTTTCCTTCTTAAATTCATTTTTATAAACTTCATTTACCTGTAGTTACTGCATTGTCAATGAGTCCGCGAGCAGACGCGTCTGCAGACACCTCACACACGTGGGAATCTATAAAAAAAACAAAATAAAACGCATGTAAATGCGACTAGCTAGCCGTGATTTCGACTAGTCATTCCCGCCTGCTATTAGCTAGTCGCCCCTGCGACTAGTCAGTGGCGCCGGCGACTAGCTAGTCGCACTTGCGAGTAGCCACTCGCGCTTGATAGAATAGTGTGATTTATCCGTCGCAGAACTACAAAAAATATTCTGGCGCCAGACGATTTTTGAATGAATTTCTTTATATAAAAAACAAAATTTTCCTTCTTAAATTCATTTTTATAAACTTCATTTACCTTTATTTACTGCATTGTCAATGACCTCGCGAGCAGACGCGTCTGCAGACACCTCACACACGTGGGAATCTATAAAAAAAAACAAAATAAAACGCATGTAAATGCGACTAGCTAGCCGCGGTTTCGACTAGCCAGTCCAACCTGCTACTAGCTAGTCGCCCCTGCTAGTAGCCAGTGGCACCGGCGACTGGCTAGTCGCAGCGTTGACTAGCCACTCGCGCCTGATAGAATATTGTGAGTAATAATTCGCAGAAGCCCAAAAAAATGCTCAGGCGAAAGACGATTTTTCAATGAATTTCTATATATAAAAAACATATTTTTCCATCTTAAATTCATAATTTTGTTCTGTAGCTACCTTCAATTACTACACAGTCAATCAGCCCGCGAGCAGACGCGTCTTTAGACACCAAACACTCGTGGGTAGCTTTGAAAAACAAACAAAAAGAAACGTATGTAAATGCGACTAGATAGCCGCGGTTTTGACTAGTCAGTCCCGTCTGCTTTTAGCTAGTCGCCCCTGCGACTTGTCAGTGGCGCCGGCGATAAGCTAGTCGCACTTGCGAGTAGCCACTCGCGCTTGATAGAATCTTGTGATTTATCCGTCGCAGAACTACAAAAAATATTCTGGCGCCAGACGATTTTTGAATGAATTTCTTTATATAAAAAACAAAATTTTCCTTCTTAAATTCATTTTTATAAACTTCATTTACCTTTATTTACTGCATTGTCAATGACCTCGCGAGCAGACGCGTCTGCAGACACCTCACACACGTGGGAATCTATAAAAAAAAACAAAATAAAACGCATGTAAATGCGACTAGCTAGCCGCGGTTTCGACTAGCCAGTCCAACCTGCTACTAGCTAGTCACCCCTGCTAGTAGCCAGTGGCACCGGCGACTGGCCAGTCGCAGCGTTGACTAGCCACTCGCGCCTGATAGAATATTGTGAGTAATAATTCGCAGAACCCCAAAAAAATGCTCTGGCGACAGACGATTTTTGAATGAATTTCTATATATAAAAAACACATTTTTCCATCTTAAATTCATAATTTTGTTCTGTAGCTACCTTCAATTACTACACAGTCAATCAGCCCGCGAGCAGACGCGTCTTTAGACACCAAACACTCGTGGGTAGCTTTGAAAAACAAACAAAAAGAAACGTATGTAAATGCGACTAGATAGCCGCGGTTTTGACTAGTCAGTCCCGCCTGCTTTTAGCTAGTCACCCCTGCGACTAGTCAGTGGCGCCGGCGACTAGCTAGTCGCACTTGCGAGTAGCCACTCGCGCTTGATAGAATAGTGTGATTTATCCGTCGCAGAACTACAAAAAATATTCTGGCGCCAGACGATTTTTGAATGAATTTCTTTATATAAAAAACAAAATTTTCCTTCTTAAATTCATTTTTATAAACTTCATTTACCTTTATTTACTGCATTGTCAATGACCTCGCGAGCAGACGCGTCTGCAGACACCTCACACACGTGGGAATCTATAAAAAAAAACAAAATAAAACGCATGTAAATGCGACTAGCTAGCCGCGGTTTCGACTAGCCAGTCCAACCTGCTACTAGCTAGTCGCCCCTGCTAGTAGCCAGTGGCACCGGCGACTGGCTAGTCGCAGCGTTGACTAGCCACTCGCGCCTGATAGAATATTGTGAGTAATAATTCGCAGAAGCCCAAAAAAATGCTCAGGCGAAAGACGATTTTTCAATGAATTTCTATATATAAAAAACATATTTTTCCATCTTAAATTCATAATTATGTTCTGTAGCTACCTTCAATTACTACACAGTCAATCAGCCCGCGAGCAGACGCGTCTTTAGACACCAAACACTCGTGGGTAGCTTTGAAAAACAAACAAAAAGAAACGTATGTAAATGCGACTAGATAGCCGCGGTTTTGACTAGTCAGTCCCGCCTGCTTTTAGCTAGTCGCCCCTGCGACTAGTCAGTGGCGCCGGCGACTAGCTAGTCGCACTTGCGAGTAGCCACTCGCGCTTGATAGAATATTGTGATTTATCCGTCGCAGAACTACAAAAAATATTCTGGCGCCAGACGATTTTTGAATGAATTTCTTTATATAAAAAACAAAATTTTCCGTCTTAAATTCATTTTTATAAACTTCATTTACCTTTATTTACTGCATTGTCAATGACCCCGCGAGCAGACGCGTCTGCAGACACCTCACACACGTGGGAATCTATAAAAAAAAACAAAATAAAACGCATGTAAATGCGACTAGCTAGCCGCGATTTCGACTAGCCAGTCCAACCTTCTACTAGCTAGTCGCCCCTGCTAGTAGCCAGTGGCACGGGCGACTGGCCAGTCGCAGCGTTGACTAGCCACTCGCGCCTGATAGAATATTGTGAGTAATAATTCGCAGAACCCCAAAAAAATGCTCTGGCGACAGACGGTTTTGAATGAATTTCTATATATAAAAAACACATTTTTCCATCTTAAATTCATAATTTTGTTCTGTAGCTACCTTCAATTACTACACAGTCAATCAGCCCGCGAGCAGACGCGTCTTTAGACACCAAACACTCGTGGGTAGCTTTGAAAAACAAACAAAAAGAAACGTATGTAAATGCGACTAGATAGCCGCGGTTTTGACTAGTCAGTCCCGCCTGCTTTTAGCTAGTCGCCCCTGCGACTAGTCAGTGGCGCCGGCGACTAGCTAGTCGCACTTGCGAGTAGCCACTCGCGCTTGATAGAATAGTGTGATTTATCCGTCGCAGAACTACAAAAAATATTCTGGCGCCAGACGATTTTTGAATGAATTTCTTTATATAAAAAACAAAATTTTCCTTCTTAAATTCATTTTTATAAACTTTATTTACCTTTATTTACTGCATTGTCAATGACCTCGCGAGCAGACGCGTCTGCAGACACCTCACACACGTGGGAATCTATAAAAAAAAACAAAATAAAACGCATGTAAATGCGACTAGCTAGCCGCGGTTTCGACTAGCCAGTCCAACCTGCTACTAGCTAGTCGCCCCTGCTAGTAGCCAGTGGCACCGGCGACTGGCCAGTCGCAGCGTTGACTAGCCACTCGCGCCTGATAGAATATTGTGAGTAATAATTCGCAGAACCCCAAAAAAATGCTGTGGCGACAGACGGTTTTGAATGAATTTCTATATATAAAAAACACATTTTTCCATCTTAAATTCATAATTTTGTTCTTAAGCTACCTTCAGTTACTACACAGTAGATCAGCCCGCGAGCAGACGCGTCTTTAGACACCAAACACTCGTGGGTAGCTTTGAAAAACAAACAAAAAGAAACGTATGTAAATGCGACTAGATAGCCGCGGTTTTGACTAGTCAGTCCCGCCTGCTTTTAGCTAGTCACCCCTGCGACTAGTCAGTGGCGCTGGCGACTAGCTAGTCGCACTTGCGAGTAGCCACTCGCGCTTGATAGAATAGTGTGATTTATTCGTCGCAGAACTACAAAAAATATTCTGGCGCCAGACGATTTTTGAATGAATTTCTTTATATAAAAAACAAAATTTTCCTTCTTAAATTCATTTTTATAAACTTCATTTACCTTTATTTACTGCATTGTCAATGACCCCGCGAGCAGACGCGTCTGCAGACACCTCACACACGTGGGAATCTATAAAAAAAACAAAATAAAACGCATGTAAATGCGACTAGCTAGCCGCGATTTCGACTAGTCAGTCCCGCCTGCTACTAGCTAGTCGCCCCTGCTAGTAGTCAGTGGCACCGGCGACTGGCTAGTCCCAGCGTCGACTAGCCACTCGCACCTAATAGAATATTGTGAGTTAGATCAGGCGACAGACGATTTTTGAATGAATTTCTATATATAAAAAACACATTTTTCCATCTTAAATTCATAATTTTGTTCTGTAGCTACCTTCAATTACTACACAGTCAATCAGCCCGCGAGCAGACGCGTCTTTAGACACCAAACACTCGTGGGTAGCTTTGAAAAACAAACAAAAAGAAACGTATGTAAATGCGACTAGATAGCCGCGGTTTTGACTAGTCAGTTCCGCCTGCTTTTAGCTAGTCACCCCTACGACTAGTCAGTGGCGCCGGCGACTAGCTAGTCGCACTTGCGAGTAGCCACTCGCGCTTGATAGAATAGTGTGATTTATCCGTCGCAGAACTACAAAAAATATTCTGGCGCCAGACGATTTTTGAATGAATTTCTTTATATAAAAAACAAAATTTTCCTTCTTAAATTCATTTTTATAAACTTCATTTACCTTTATTTACTGCATTGTCAATGACCTCGCGAGCAGACGCGTCTGCAGACACCTCACACACGTGGGAATCTATAAAAAAAAAACAAAATAAAACGCATGTAAATGCGACTAGCTAGCCGCGGTTTCGACTAGCCAGTCCAACCTGCTACTAGCTAGTCGCCCCTGCTAGTAGCCAGTTGCACGGGCCACTGGCCAGTCGCAGCGTTGACTAGCCACTCGCGCCTGATAGAATATTGTGAGTAATAATTCGCAGAACCCCAAAAAAATGCTCAGGCGAAAGACGATTTTTCAATGAATTTCTATATATAAAAAACACATTTTTCCATCTTAAATTCATAATTTTGTTCTGTAGCTACCTTCAATTACTACACAGTCAATCAGCCCGCGAGCAGACGCGTCTTTAGACACCAAACACTCGTGGGTAGCTTTGAAAAACAAACAAAAAGAAACGTATGTAAATGCGACTAGATAGCCGCGGTTTTGACTAGTCAGTCCCGCCTGCTTTTAGCTAGTCGCCCCTGCGACTAGTCAGTGGTGCCGGCGACTAGATAGTCGCACTTGCGAGTAGCCACTCGCGCTTGATAGAATATTGTGATTTATCCGTCGCAGAACTACAAAAAATATTCTGGCGCCAGACGATTTTTGAATGAATTTCTTTATATAAAAAACAAAATTTTCCTTCTTAAATTCATTTTTATAAACTTCATTTACCTTTATTTACTGCATTGTCAATGACCCCGCGAGCAGACGCGTCTGCAGACACCTCAGACACGTGGGAATCTATAAAAAAAAAACAAAATAAAACGCATGTAAATGCGACTAGCTAGCCGCGGTTTCGACTAGCCAGTCCAACCTGCTTCTAGCTAGTCGCCCCTGCTAGTAGCCAGTTGCACGGGCCACTGGCCAGTCGCAGCGTTGACTAGCCACTCGCGCCTGATAGAATATTGTGAGTAATAATTCGCAGAACCCCAAAAAAATGCTCAGGCGAAAGACGATTTTTCAATGAATTTCTATATATAAAAAACACATTTTTCCATCTTAAATTCATAATTTTGTTCTGTAGCTACCTTCAATTACTACACAGTCAATCAGCCCGCGAGCAGACGCGTCTTTAGACACCAAACACTCGTGGGTAGCTTGAAAAACAAACAAAAAGAAACGTATGTAAATGCGACTAGATAGCCGCGGTTTTGACTAGTCAGTCCCGCCTGCTTTTAGCTAGTCGCCCCTGCGACTAGTCAGTGGTGCCGGCGACTAGATAGTCGCACTTGCGAGTAGCCACTCGCGCTTGATAGAATATTGTGATTTATCCGTCGCAGAACTACAAAAAATATTCTGGCGCCAGACGATTTTTGAATGAATTTCTTTATATAAAAAACAAAATTTTCCTTCTTAAATTCATTTTTATAAACTTCATTTACCTTTATTTACTGCATTGTCAATGACCCCGCGAGCAGACGCGTCTGCAGACACCTCACACACGTGGGAATCTATAAATAAAAACAAAATAAAACGCATGTAAATGCGACTAGCTAGCCGCGATTTCGACTAGTCAGTCCCGCCTGCTACTAGCTAGTCGCCCCTGCTAGTAGCCAGTGGCACCGGCGACTCGCTAGTTGCAGCGTTGACTAGCCACTCGCGCCTGATAGAATATTGTGAGTAATAATTCGCAGAACCCCAAAAAAATGCTCTGGCGACAGACGGTTTTGAATGAATTTCTATATATAAAAAACACATTTTTCCATCTTAAATTCATAATTTTGTTCTGTAGCTACCTTCAATTACTACACAGTCAATCAGCCCGCGAGCAGACGCGTCTTTAGACACCAAATACTCGTGGGTAGCTTTGAAAAACAAACAAAAAGAAACGTATGTAAATGCGACTAGATAGCCGCGGTTTTGACTAGTCAGTCCCGCCTGCTTTTAGCTAGTCGCCCCTGCGACTAGTCAGTGGCGCCGGCGACTAGCTAGTCGCACTTGCGAGTAGCCACTCGCGCTTGATAGAATAGTGTGATTTATCCGTCGCAGAACTACAAAAAATATTCTGGCGCCAGACGATTTTTGAATGAATTTCTTTATATAAAAAACAAAATTTTCCTTCTTAAATTCATTTTTATAAACTTTATTTACCTTTATTTACTGCATTGTCAATGACCTCGCGAGCAGACGCGTCTGCAGACACCTCACAAACGTGGGAATCTATAAAAAAAAACAAAATAAAACGCATGTAAATGCGACTAGCTAGCCGCGGTTTCGACTAGCCAGTCCAACCTGCTACTAGCTAGTCGCCCCTGCTAGTAGCCAGTGGCACCGGCGACTGGCTAGTCGCAGCGTTGACTAGCCACTCGCGCCTGATAGAATATTGTGAGTAATAATTCGCAGAACCCCAAAAAAATGCTCAGGCGAAAGACGATTTTTCAATGAATTTCTATATATAAAAAACACATTTTTCCATCTTAAATTCATAATTTTGTTCTGTAGCTACCTTCAATTACTACACAGTCAATCAGCCCGCGAGCAGACGCGTCTTTAGACACCAAACACTCGTGGGTAGCTTTGAAAAACAAACAAAAAGAAACGTATGTAAATGCGACTAGATAGCCGCGGTTTTGACTAGTCAGTCCCGCCTTCTTTTAGCTAGTCGCCCCTGCGACTAGTCAGTGGCGCCGGCGATTAGCTAGTCGCACTTGCGAGTAGCCACTCGCGCTTGATAGAATATTGTGATTTATCCGTCGCAGAACTACAAAAAATATTCTGGCGCCAGACGATTTTTGAATGAATTTCTTTATATAAAAAACAAAATTTTCCTTCTTAAATTCATTTTTATAAACTTCATTTACCTTTATTTACTGCATTGTCAATGACCCCGCGAGCAGACGCGTCTGCAGACACCTCACACACGTGGGAATCTATAAATAAAAACAAAATAAAACGCATGTAAATGCGACTAGCTAGCCGCGATTTCGACTAGTCAGTCCCGCCTGCTACTAGCTAGTCGCCCCTGCTAGTAGCCAGTGGCACCGGCGACTCGCTAGTTGCAGCGTTGACTAGCCACTCGCGCCTGATAGAATATTGTGAGTAATAATTCGCAGAACCCCAAAAAAATGCTCTGGCGACAGACGGTTTTGAATGAATTTCTATATATAAAAAACACATTTTTCCATCTTAAATTCATAATTTTGTTCTGTAGCTACCTTCAATTACTACACAGTCAATCAGCCCGCGAGCAGACGCGTCTTTAGACACCAAATACTCGTGGGTAGCTTTGAAAAACAAACAAAAAGAAACGTATGTAAATGCGACTAGATAGCCGCGGTTTTGACTAGTCAGTCCCGCCTGCTTTTAGCTAGTCGCCCCTGCGACTAGTCAGTGGCGCCGGCGACTAGCTAGTCGCACTTGCGAGTAGCCACTCGCGCTTGATAGAATAGTGTGATTTATCCGTCGCAGAACTACAAAAAATATTCTGGCGCCAGACGATTTTTGAATGAATTTCTTTATATAAAAAACAAAATTTTCCTTCTTAAATTCATTTTTATAAACTTTATTTACCTTTATTTACTGCATTGTCAATGACCTCGCGAGCAGACGCGTCTGCAGACACCTCACAAACGTGGGAATCTATAAAAAAAAACAAAATAAAACGCATGTAAATGCGACTAGCTAGCCGCGGTTTCGACTAGCCAGTCCAACCTGCTACTAGCTAGTCGCCCCTGCTAGTAGCCAGTGGCACCGGCGACTGGCTAGTCGCAGCGTTGACTAGCCACTCGCGCCTGATAGAATATTGTGAGTAATAATTCGCAGAACCCCAAAAAAATGCTCAGGCGAAAGACGATTTTTCAATGAATTTCTATATATAAAAAACACATTTTTCCATCTTAAATTCATAATTTTGTTCTGTAGCTACCTTCAATTACTACACAGTCAATCAGCCCGCGAGCAGACGCGTCTTTAGACACCAAACACTCGTGGGTAGCTTTGAAAAACAAACAAAAAGAAACGTATGTAAATGCGACTAGATAGCCGCGGTTTTGACTAGTCAGTCCCGCCTGCTTTTAGCTAGTCGCCCCTGCGACTAGTCAGTGGCGCCGGCGATTAGCTAGTCGCACTTGCGAGTAGCCACTCGCGCTTGATAGAATATTGTGATTTATCCGTCGCAGGACTACAAAAAATATTCTGGCGCCTGACGATTTTTGAATGAATTTCTTTATAAAAAAAACAAAAATTTTCCTTCTTAAATTCATTTTTATAAACTTCATTTACCTTTATTTACTGCATTGTCAATGACCCCCGCGAGCAGACGCGTCTGCAGACACCTCACACTCGTGGGAATCTATAAAAAAAAAACAAAATAAAACGCATGTAAATGCGACTAGCTAGCCGCGATTTCGACTAGCCAGTCCAACCTTCTACTAGCTAGTCGCCCCTGCTAGTAGCCAGTGGCACGGCGACTGGCCAGTCGCAGCGTTGACTAGCCACTCGCGCCTGATAGAATATTGTGAGTAATAATTCGCAGAACCCCAAAAAAATGCTCTGGCGACAGACGATTTTTGAATGAATTTCTATATATAAAAAACACATTTTTCCATCTTAAATTCATAATTTTGTTCTGTAGCTACCTTCAATTACTACACAGTCAATCAGCCCGCGAGCAGACGCGTCTTTAGACACCAAACACTCGTGGGTAGCTTTGAAAAACAAACAAAAAGAAACGTATGTAAATGCGACTAGATAGCCGCGGTTTTGACTAGTCAGTCCCGCCTGCTTTTAGCTAGTCACCCCTGCGACTAGTCAGTGGCGCCGGCGACTAGCTAGTCGCACTTGCGAGTAGCCACTCGCGCTTGATAGAATAGTGTGATTTATTCGTCGCAGAACTACAAAAAATATTCTGGCGCCAGACGATTTTTGAATGAATTTCTTTATATAAAAACAAAATTTCCTTCTTAAATTCATTTTTATAAACTTCATTTACCTTTATTTACTGCATTGTCAATGACCCGCGAGCAGACGCGTCTGCAGACACCTCACACACGTGGGAATCTATAAAAAAAAAAACAAAATAAAACGCATGTAAATGCGACTAGCTAGCCGCGATTTCGACTAGTCAGTCCCGCCTGCTACTAGCTAGTCGCCCCTGCTAGTAGTCAGTGGCACCGGCGACTGGCTAGTCCCCAGCGTCGACTAGCCACTCGCACCTAATAGAATATTGTGAGTTAGATCAGGCGACAGACGATTTTTTAATGAATTTCTATATATAAAATACACATTTTTCCATCTTAAATTCATAATTTTGTTCTGTAGCTACCTTCAATTACTACACAGTCAATCAGCCCGCGAGCAGACGCGTCTTTAGACACCAAACACTCGTGGGTAGCTTTGAAAAACAAAACAAAAGAAACGTATGTAAATGCGACTAGATTGCCGCGGTTTTGACTAGTCAGTTCCGCCTGCTTTTTAGCTAGTCACCCCCTACGACTAGTCAGTGGCGCCGGCAACTAGCTAGTCGCACTTGCGAGTAGCCACTCGCGCTTGATAGAATAGTGTGATTTATCCGTCGCAGAACTACAAAAAATATTCTGGCGCCAGACGATTTTTGAATGAATTTCTTTATATAAAAAACAAAATTTTCCTCTTAAATTCATTTTTATAAACTTCATTTACCTTTATTTACTGCATTGTCAATGACCTCGCGAGCAGACGCGTCTGCAGACACCTCACACACGTGGGAATCTATAAAAAAAAACAAAATAAAACGCATGTAAATGCGACTAGCTAGCCGCGGTTTCGACCTAGCCAGTCCAACCTGCTACTAGCTAGTCGCCCCTGCTAGTAGCCAGTGGCACCGGCGACTGGCCAGTCGCAGCGTTGACTAGCCACTCGCGCCTGATAGAATATTGTCAGTAATAATTCGCAGAACCCCAAAAAAATGCTCTGGCGACAGACGATTTTTGAATGAATTTCTATATATAATAAACACATTTTTCCATCTTAAATTCATAATTTTGTTCTGTAGCTACCCTTCAATTACTACACAGTCAATCAGCCCGCGAGCAGACGCGTCTTTAGACACCAAACACTCGTGGGTAGCTTTGAAAAACAAACAAAAAGAAACGTATGTAAATGCGACTAGATAGCCGCGGGTTTTGACTAGTCAGGTCCCGCCTGCTTTTAGCTAGTCACCCCTGCGACTAGTCAGTGGCGGCCGGCGACTAGCTAGTCGCACTTGCGAGTAGCCACTCGCGCTTGATAGAATAGTGTGATTTATTCGTCGCAGAACTACAAAAAATATTCTGGCGCCAGACGATTTTTGAATGAATTTCTTTATATAAAAAACAAAATTTTCCTTCTTAAATTCATTTTTATAAACTTCATTTACCTTTATTTACTGCATTGTCAATGACCCCGCGAGCAGACGCGTCTGCAGACACCTCACACACGTGGGAATCTATAAAAAAAAAACAAAATAAAACGCATGTAAATGCGACTAGCTAGCCGCGATTTCGACTAGTCAGTCCCGCCTGCTACTAGCTAGTCGCCCCTGCTAGTAGTCAGTGGCACCGGCGACTGGCTTAGTCCCAGCGTCGACTAGCCACTCGCACCTAATAGAATATTGTGAGTTAGATCAGGCGACAGGACGATTTTTTTAATGAATTTCTATATATAAAATACACATTTTTCCATCTTAAATTCATAATTTTGTTCTGTAGCTACCTCTATTACTACACAGTCAATCAGCCCGCGAGCAGACGCGTCTTTAGACACCAAACACTCGTGGGTAGCTTTGAAAAACAAACAAAAAGAAACGTATGTAAATGCGACTAGATAGCCGCGGTTTTGACTAGTCAGTTCCGCCTGCTTTTAGCTAGTCACCCCCTACGACTAGTCAGTGGCGCCGGCGACTAGCTAGTCGCACTTGCGAGTAGCCACTCGCGCTTGATAGAATAGTGTGATTTATCCGTCGCAGAACTACAAAAAAATATTCTGGCGCCAGACGATTTTTGAATGAATTTCTTTATATAAAAAACAAAATTTTCCTTCTTAAATTCATTTTTATAAACTTCATTT